>JAAMXS010000508.1:0-20756 GCA_019693525.1 Cylindrotheca fusiformis | reverse complement strand
TGTGCTACCGTGGGGAAGTACATGGCGACGATTCTACGAGAGAGACTCTGAGGGAGTATGCTATACTGCTGTTGATTGATTGTTGTTTTTGCTTTTGAGTTCATTCTTACATTGCGCTTCTCTTTTTTCTAGATAAATCATGCGCGAGGTTGATTTCATGGGTTTGCCGAATAAAGGAGACGATGATTCCGAGAGACGCTGAGGGAAGTTCTTCGATGTGTCGATTGATTGTTGCTTTGCCTTTTGAGCTTGTCCTTACCTTTTTCCCGCTTTGGTTGGTCAGCTTGATTTCGCAAGATTCAAGTCGGCCGCACTACAACAACCCCACCCAGCCCACAACACCACAATGCCCTCACCCTAAATCCGGGCATTGTGTCAGTGAGCGAGTTTTTTCTGAAAAGTGATCAAAAGTTAAGCTCATTTGTGAGTCATGCAGTTTGTGGTTCTGCATCATGGCTGTTGCAGCCTAACGTATCCACTGATCACTTTTCAGAAAAACTCGCTCACTGGCACTTGTAAGTCCCAATCTTTGACGAAGTTTGCTCGCCTTGCCGTGGCGTCAGAGCTTAATTCAGCAGGGTTCTTACTGCTGAAAACCAAGAAGCAAGCATTTTTTTACCCCAGGATTCACCTGAAAAAGAACGATATTTGTCTTTTTATGATTCCAACAAAGAAACCTCAACGGATGATTGTTGCAGAGCCATCAATCGATCGAGCTTGGAAACATAGATTCCGACAATCCAATGGTCTTTCCATCAAATTGACAGCAACGTAGTAATTATAGCAAGGCTGAGTTTTGACATTTGGTTTTGCTTTCCTGCGATTAACTGAACATATCGTCGTCTGCACCTGCTAGATTCGATAGCTGGATAATTGTTGTTTTCGTCGACCAAATAATGCGGAGAATTGGAACATCATGAATCCAGCAATCCGTCAGTAGACCAAACAATCACTCTGACGCAAGTTTGGCTCTTTCGAATTTGTTCCGTCACACTTGCCTAGTAGCCTTTCAATTGTAGAAAGAAAGACAGATAGATTTCAGTGCTATTGCATTCTGTATCAGCACAGCATATCGTATCCACGAAACTTACCTTGCAGCATCTACGGATGATTGTTGAAGAAAAAGAAATCATCGATGGCTCGGAGAGAAGGATTCTAGCAAACAACAACTTTGGATAATCCAAATACTCCCAGGCCTCGACGTACTATACCTTTTCATGTCAATGTAATCCTGTTCCATCAGCAAAACAATAGCTCGAATCAACTTTTACATACCAACAAAGATGATTGTTGCGGATGATTGTTGCAGAGCCATCAATTGAGACTAGGAACAGCGGCCTTTCCATAACCTTTTTGACGAGCAAGAACGCAATAATAGTTGGACCAAGAATGATTTTTTTGTCATTTGGTATTTGCTCTCCTGCGATTAAGTGGTGATCTTATAGCCTTCTTTTTCTTCCCCCCCCCACTTGGATCGTCAGCGACGAACTTAATCAAAACTCGTTCCTGTTTGGATCAAAGAAGAAAAAACACAAGAGAATGCAGTTAGAAAACCAGAACAACTCGGAACATTCTCAAACAGAGAGCGTACTAAGAAATAAATATCCATATCATCAGCCGTAGGATGCACGTGTACATGATGTGTACAGGTATGCAGTTGGAAGTCTCTGGCATTGCCATTTGTTGTTATTTGTTGTTGTTGTTGCCATCAAGAGATGAGATGGGCAGTTTGACTCAAAAGTACCAACAGGCGTAGACTTTTCCTGTACGTACATCACTACCAGCTCTACGAGGAGCCAGAGCGTATGATGCTCTGGCTTCTGTACCACATGGTAATTCTGTACCTACAGAAAAAAGCTACGCTTTGTCGTAGTATGTGGTGAAACAAGACGAGCTGAACGAACGTCAAGTGTCATGTCTGTTTTTCAGCACAGGAGGTCCAATCAACACAGCTGCTGACCAAGAAATAAGCTGAGCGCATGATTGGTTGCAGCAACGCCAGCCATTGTGATGATCCGTGAAAGGAAACAACCAAATTCGTTGTTGTTGTCAGGAATGATGCCAATTTCTTGTGTGCTAAGTAGGTATGAGGTATGATACCGCGCGCAGAGATTTTTGGCAAGGGAAAATCCTCACGGGGAAGGAAATGGTCTTGCCGTCAGCAGTGAAGACCAAAAGGTCAACAGTGATTATGCAAATCTTGTTGATCTGGCTAGGCATGGCTATGTTATTACATCCGATCCGTTGACTCAGTTTGCTGTGGTGTTTTCTGCCGTCATCCATGATGTGGATCACCCTGGAGTTCCAAATGCGCAGCTAGTGAAGGAGAAAACTCGAAATGCCGAAATTTACAAAAAGTCAGTGGCTGAGCAAAACAGTGTGGAGCTTGCATGGGATCTGCTGATGTCTCATGAATATTCTGCACTGCGAGCTTGCATCTACCAAACGGAATCCGATCTCCGGCGTTTCCGCCAACTGGTGGTGAATACGGTCATGGCGACAGTCATGGCGACAGATATCGCCGACAAGGAGGATGAAATTAAAGATCGTTCTTGTGAGGATGAAAAGAAAGATCTTTTTTTCGAGGGAGAAAAGAATGATCCTTTTTTCGAGGAAGAAAAGAATGATCCTTCTTGTGAGGAAGAAAACAGCGATTCTTCTTGTGAGGAAGAAAACAATGATCCTTCTCCTAATGAAGATAAGAACAATAATTCGGAGAAAACCAATTCAGCTGTGGATGAAAACCTTCATGATTCTTTTCGTATTGCTTACCATCGTGGCAACACGTCCTTTGTGTTTCATATCCCAAACGACTGCGAAGATGGTCTGAGGCTTGCATTTGGTAATTCATCCATCACCGTCTCGAAGCGTAGCTCCGAGGAAGGCAACTAGCAGCAAACAAAGAATTAATCGCGTCAAGGAATGTGATACTTATATAGCAACAATGCACTACGTGATGTTTGTTGATTAGCGCTCACTTTTCACAAAATAGTGATGAGAGGTTGACTCTAGTCTACTATGATTGTGCCCATCTACGCCAATTTAGAAAACTAAGCACCACGCATAAAGGCAAAACTTGTTAAAAGCCAGGAGTAAAGGATGGAGCAATTGAAAAACAAGAGAGAGGCTTCTGTTTCTAATTCAATTCGGTTTTGAAACGAACCTGCAAATTTCAAGGACTGCGGCGGAGCCGAACTGAAATTTTTCGATCTGCAAAGGTTTGTTCAGTGATTGCTTTCTTGGATTGGTAGGATAGATTCAAACATTCCGATAAATATTGAAACCTCCTTCGGCGATCAAATCCCTTTGGAAAGTATTCCACGAATAATGCGTGGTCGGGAAGGAACAAGACATGAATATTCCCTGCACCATGAACTGAAACAAAGACATCACTTTGAGAAACAATCTTCAATTGATCTTCAAATGTCATCTCTTCAAAGGAGACTGCAGTGATACTGCAGGAGGGGTACTCGGATTGAAGAAAAGCCAAGTCTTTGGTGCGGTTGGCCAAAGTCCTATCCGTATGTCCATTCGAACGGGGATGCGCAAAGTAGTCTTTTCGAAACAAAAATGTCAAGCGACAGGAGGATTCGAGAGATTGTTGCTTGCTCCGACGAGTTATACCATAACGGTCCAACACAAAATTTCGAAACGAAACCAATGTGGAGTTGTTGTTACATGGAACGTTCAAGGATTTTGCATCACCATCCGAACAACTAGGATCACCTTCCCATCCGTAGACCCCCATACCTTCATCTCCTATAGCAGAGCCTGTATTGACTATAATCGCATTCTCCACTTTCTGCCTACTTTCACCCATCTGTTTGATATGCAATGGTTTCGTATGAAAGAGTTGCTCCCAAACGTCGTCCAAGTTTTTGCTCTGTGCATGTCCATCAAGCCATATGATACAGACATCATCTTCCATCGTTCCGATTAAAAAGTGTTGCAGAACAATATAGACATTGTACATGGCAATCATTGCCATGCAGGGATTAGCATAGGTCGGTCGTCGAACAAATAAAGTGACGTGACATTGCCTCCTCCTCCCGATTGCACCATTTTTTCTCTTGTCCATGTCCGAGATTGATCGTGATGGCAACGTCGCAGAGTTCAAGAATGACTTCACAACAGGATCATCGACGCTTTGCAAGGATAGCCTATCGAATATTAACGGATATTCAAGCACAATAAGGGAGCCAGGAGTAAATTTGAGAAATTCAACTTCTGCTGACCGATCCAGAACATCTGAAATTGGCTCTCCCCCCAGACTGCCTTCAATCTTTCCCGTATCTATCCAGACGGATCCAATATTGCACGAGACCCAATTCAATATAGAATGCGTCAGGCATTTTCCATCATTGGATGTTGCAAGCTGGGATGCTCCAAACAAGTCATTACAGGTACGCATGTATTGGTTGGCATTGTTGTAGCCCTGTGGCTGTGGCTGTTGCTGACGAGGATGATGATTCCGCCCATTCTTCAATCCAATCAAAGGCCGCTGCGATGGATTTTCTGATGGCTGAAGCGAAAAAAGAAAAATCTGACACAATAGAAAGCCAAACACCAAGAGCAGCCATGAAAGATAAAGCTTGAAACTCCTCGATGTCATGAGTCGAGAGCCCCTGCTACAGTATTGAAAAATATTGGACCTTGTCGTGCCGGAAAACACTCTACAGTGGATAGCTTTTTAATAACACCACCCCTTCATGTCGAACGATAGACTCACAATGCAATAACAGTGTGGATATGTATCATTATTGCGTCATGGGTATGTCTTGTATTATGTCGCGGTTAGGTCAGCCCTTCTCATAGTTTTGATGACGACAAACTTGAGAGGAGCACACGAGAGAAGAGAGACTTTGCAAGAACTGCTGTCTAGATCGTTCGTACTTCGTCCACAGCAAATGGACTCATAGGATTTGACACTATCATGATTCTACTATCCCCATTAGTTTACATAGCAATACTTTGTAGTTGAAATCAGAGCAGAGTGACATGCAGTCACCATCACAGCTCGGTTTTCATCTCTTCTACACATGAAAATAATATGAGAGAATGGGGTCATGGCAACCGCAAATGCTGCAGGTCAACTAGTGATTCTGACGACAGTTGTAGGACGGCATCTTCCCCCCTTGGATATGCACAATTCATGGCATCTGCTGCAAGACCATCGGCTCTTGCTCTCCAGTTCGTTTCACTTGTCAACGATGGGAAGAATTGCAGACCCGACATGGCTTCCAAATCTGTCCATTTGACAATGAATGGACGAAGTGATGTAGTACAGGCATCACCGTTTGTGATTGTCGTCGCGCCATTGGGAACGACAACACAGGCAAACTTGCGGATTATGGAATCGTGAGATAGAACTGCCAGAACCTTGAAGAAATGAGTTGGAACATGCACCAAAGATGTAGCTTCCGAACCTAATGCAGGGAACGAATATCGAAACTGCTGCTCCCCCAGAGTACTCCTATCTGTCTGTGGCAACCATAGTGGCCCTGTAACAGCATAAGTCGTATTAGATGCATAAGAGTCATTGAATTCGTTTCTTGCAACCTGACGGCACCAATGTTCCAATTTTTTCCAGGTAGAACAGTTCATGGAATGGAGCTGTGGTGACACATTGCACATCGTAAAGGTGTCACGCCTTTCGCCTTCATTCGTAAAGTCCGCCACGGGTGCCATGTGTCCTCTGTCATAACCACTTCGAAAGTAATGATGAAGCTTGGATCGATACATCTCGGGAAGATCTTCTTTCTGTTCAAAGAATTGTGGCCGCGCCATTCTTGACGACGGGGAGTGCCTTGTTGTTGTTGTTGTTGTACTAGTAGCAACATTGATTCGTTCCAAAACATAGAGTGGGTTCCTCGTTCGTGCATCAAAGCCGATTTCAAGGTTGACGTTCGGACGGAAGAAATAAATGGGAAGGGTTGGAGCAAGCAAGGAAATTGACGCTTCTTTCTCGTCGTCTTGAAGCTTATTGGGATCGTCCCCTTCGCCAGCAGTGTAGATATCAAACGAGAGTTGAGTCGCTCCAAATGCAGTTGGTAGTTTTTCCCATTCATCACCTACGCTCCTTGCTGATGTCGGGCTAATAGGAGAGATATTGCTGGGCTGATCATGGTGATGCTGTAAATGATTTGATAGCGGATGGCTTTTCGATTTGATTTGGTCGCAATCGATCGACTCTGGATCCATGTACAAGGGACTTGAATACGTACTGTTCCCATCCATGGAACTTGGCTGATGGTTCCTACCAAGTTCCAGAAAAACCTCTTCAACTTGTTTCTGGCTGATGACTGTATCCAAGAGTTTGGACAAAATCGATCGATCCACAGCTTTGTTCAAGTCCTTCGCCGCTCTGGAAACAAAACGCTTTCCATAGTGATATTTGAGTTGCTGGACGACTTTTGACAAGGCAGGTATACCACCATCATCAGTTGTTGTTCTTCGTTGTTGTTTGGATATGTAAATCAAACTTTCCACACAAACCATGATATCTGATCGTGGTTCCTTGAATCGTACTATCAGCATGTTCAGGAGAAGATGTCGGCAAAGTCCAGCTATGTGTAAAAGGACCTCCTTTCGATTTCGAATTCGGACAAGTTCTGTAGCTTCTTGCCATACTTCTTTTTCTTTGTTGAATAGTCGGCTACTACTATCATGGGATGCTTGAGCCATTACGAATGCGTAGTTTGCCTCTTCTTCGATATTCTCGATTTCCTTTTCAATAGTCTCGACCTCATTTTCAGATTGGAGAATAGCTTCTTCTAGATCTTTGTTGCACATCAACAACACAAAAGAAAACAAAGCAGCACATGAGAGAGAAATCGGTGTTCTTGAGTGTCAACAGAGAAGTATAATGGATGACATTGGGAAGCGTATCCAAGAAACGTACGCTGTCTGCAGACTCGTTCATCAAATCTTCCGCAAAGAAAAGCCACGAGATTCATGATTATGCCTTTGCTGATGGTCAACTATCCTCGTTTGATGGTCGTTCATGCAGTCATGGTGGATTTCTTGACGTCCGTTGTGAGGATTTTGTCGTCATGAGTAAATTTATCGCATATCGCGCTCGCCAAAACTGACAACCGTTATATCCTACCCATATCCGTTATTCGAATTCAAGTAGTACTTGGAAAGGCTCGTTATGGGGTGACGCACGTAGCGCGCATCGTCCACCATCGTCACTCCAACTCATCACCATCATCTTTCCACATCACCCCTCGCCTTCTCTTTTTTCTTATTGCCGCTTTTTCTCTACTGTTGGAGATCCCATCATAGGAGGTTCACAAAACTTCTTCTCGATTATATTTGCTCCTCCTGGAGAACTTGCAGCTTTCCGTTTTGCGAGCAGTAGATTGAGTCTGTTGCTACTACATACTTGCTGAGACGAACACATTCTGGATTTTTGGGGGGATATGCGTTGCCTTTCACCTGCCTTTTTGACCATGATCTTGGTTGTTTCTACAGTCCGATCCTTTCTTCCCAAACGTGCCATCTCGTCGTCTACAAATTTTCGCTTCCGATCCCTCTCCGGCACGACTGGCGATGAGACCGAATGGCCGACGGATAAGGTTCGGTCAACCTTTATAGAATTCTTTCAAGAGAGGGATCATGTGATGCAACCGAGCTCTCCCAGTGCTCCCCTGAATGATCCTACATTGTTGTTTACCAACGCTGGGATGAATCAGTTCAAGCCAATCTTTTTGGGACAAGTCGATCCTAGTAGTCCCCTGGCAACACTCAAACGGGCTTGCAATTCTCAAAAGTGCATCCGAGCAGGTGGCAAGCATAATGATTTGGAAGATGTTGGACGCGATACCTACCATCATACCTTTTTTGAAATGTTGGGATCTTGGTCATTTGGAGATTATTTCAAAAAGGAAGCGATCGATAATGCTTGGACATTGTTGACAAAAGTTTACAAATTAGACCCTGACCGACTGTACGCTACCTATTTTGAAGGCGATGAAAACGTGGAGGAGGATACAGAGGCAAGAGATTTTTGGCTTCAATACCTTCCTTCCGAGAGAATCATTGGATGCAGTGCAAAAGATAATTTTTGGGAGGTAAGCACCATTCCGAAGCTGTGAACGACAAGTCTACATTGTCATCATCATCATCATTGTTGCTAAGAGCAAATATTTTTCGTTCGTTGCTCGTTCCCCTTTTAGATGGGAGACACCGGTCCCTGCGGTCCTTGTAGTGAAATTCATTATGATCGAATTGGTGGACGTGATGCCACTTCTCTTGTCAATGCGGATGATCCGGATGTGATTGAAATTTGGAACATTGTCTTTATTCAATACAACCGAGATGAAAAGGGACTTGCACAGCTACCCCAAAAGCACATCGATACAGGAATGGGCCTCGAGAGATTGGTCAGCATTTTGCAAAATCAAAGTTCCAATTATGATATTGATGCCTTTCAACCAATATTCGAAAAGTTGGCCGAGTTTTCACAAGTGGGTCCCTACGAGGGCAAGTTGGGAGACGAAGATCACAATGTGAAGGATACTGCGTACCGGGCCATTGCGGATCATATCCGAACCCTTTCCTTTGCCATTGCGGATGGGGCGGTTCCGAATAATGAGGGTAGGGGCTATGTACTGAGGAGAATCCTTCGTCGTGCAACGCGATACGGACAACAGATTCTCAAAGCTCCACCAGGATTCTTCCAACAATTGATCCCAACCGTCGTTGACATTTTCGGAACGGCATATCCCGAATTGGTTGAAAAGCAAGCTGTAATCACCGAAGTTATTGCCGAGGAGGAGCAAGCATTTTCTACCATGTTGGATCGTGGTATCAAATATTTCAGTGATCTCGAAGAAGAAGTGAAAGAGAAGGGTGGAAAAGAAGTCACTGGAGAAAAGGCATTCTACCTATATGACACTCTTGGTTTTCCTATTGATTTGACAGAGTTGATGGCGCAGGAAGCAGGTTTGACAGTCAACACTAAGGGATTCGCGGAAGAAATGGAGGCTCAGAAGCGACGATCACGAGAAGCTCGAGCGGCGGCAAAGTCTGGTGGGGCACCGAGACTGGAATTCATTGCTGAACAGACTGCTGCTCTGAAGGACAGTGGCGTGTTACCAACAGACGATGCATTCAAATACAAATGGGATGTCGAGCTTCCCGCCACGGTCATGTCAGTCTACGGAACGGATGGCTTTCTCGAAGGAAAACCTGCCAAATCTGGAGATTACGTGGGTGTCGTTTTGGATAAGTCAAGCTTTTATGCTGAAGCCGGTGGGCAAGAAGCTGATTCTGGCGTGTTGCGAATTGTTGATGAATCGGGTGATGTGACTGGATCATTTGAGGTCCGCGACGTTCAAACCTATGGCGGGTATCTTTTGCACACAGGAGTCGTTCAGGAAGGAACAATCAAAGCTGGCTCCTTTGTAAACTGTCGTGTTGACTATGAAAGACGCCGTCAAGTAGCCCCGAACCATTCCATGACTCATGTTCTGAATGCTGCCCTGCGGGAAGTTTTGGGAGACAGCGTAGATCAAAGAGGTAGTCTATGCAATGATGAAAAGCTCCGTTTCGATTTCAGCTACAAGAAGGCCATGAACATTGACCAGCTCCGTCAAACGGAAGAGATTTGTCAAAAAGTCGTCAAAGAGTCTTTGCCTGTGACAGCGAAAACGATGCCTCTGGCAGATGCTCAAGCTATTGACGGTGTCCGTGCTGTTTTTGGAGAAGTTTACCCCGATCCAGTGAGAGTTGTATCTGTGGGTGACGATACATCCATTGAGTTTTGTGGCGGTACCCATATAAGTAATACTGCCGAGGCGGAGGCTTTTGTTTTGGTGGAAGAAACTGCTGTTGCCAAAGGAATCCGCCGTATCACAGCTGTCACGAGGGAGGCTGCGATGAATGCTATTGAAGAGGGTAAGAAGTTTGAAGCCAAAGTTGCGCAAGCGGAGGCGTTGGGTGCTGATACAGCAGATCTCGACAAACAAGCTGGGGCTATCAGGAAAGAAGTTGACGAAGCCTTTCTGTCTGCAGCACTCAAAGCAGACTTAAGGGCCCGCATAGAAGGCATTCAAAAGAAGGCCAACGAAGCAAAGAAAGCTGCGCTGGCTCAACGCGTTGATAAGTGCATGAATGTGGTCAAAAAGAGTGTCGACGATGCTGTCGCCGAGGGTCGCAAGACACTGGTCATGAATGTTGATATTGGTGCTGACTCAAAGGCATCACAGAAAATAACCAACTCTGTCAAAAAGCTCGCCCCTGAGCTGGCATTTCTGGGCCTCAGCGAAGAGGAACCGGGAAGTGGTGGCAAACTCATGGCGTTTGCGTTCGTTCCGGATTCTAAAGTTGAGACGGGTCTAAAGGCAGATGAATGGGTTCGCTCGACTTTAGAGGTTTGTGGTGGACGAGGTGGAGGGAGACCTGGCAACGCCCAAGGTCAAGCTCCAGAATGCTCAGATGTCGACGCTGTTGTTGCTGCAGCTGAGAATTTTGCAGATAGCAAAGTAGGAAGCGAGGTGGCTTAAGATAAAATTGTTATATAGATTAGCCGTACTGATGATTAAGAATATGTAACAAAGAACCAGAAGAGAGCCAGCAGAACACACTGCGCTACAGCTCGAGCGAGATGTCCCAATGGGTATGGAATGGGCGGAGCGACTGTCAATTGTGCGTCATGAGTAAACATATAGATGTTGGCTGGGGTGACTGCCAACGTTAGCAAAAACAGCAAAAGGGCTGGTAGCTGAATCGGAACTGCATTGAGCCCGCCCAAAACGAGCAAGAGCCCTCCGCCGATTTCGGCAGCTCCGGACCACAACGCATGGTACTCTTCGTAGGTGAGACCCAACTTGTCGGCTCCAGGAGCAGGAACATTCCACAATCCACCCCATGTTCCCTTTGGTGGAACGATTGCTGCATATTCATCCTTGTACACAAAATGGGTTCCTCCCACAAACGTAAACACCAATCCCAGGGGAACCGGAATAGTGAAGCCTAGTAAGTTGTCCAAGAATCCGTAGGGTAGGATATCGCCAAGCCCTGACAGGAAATTCACAACCACCGATGTTCCTCCCAGTATGCCCAATCCTATTGCTATGACAATTGCGCGTTGTTTTTCATCGCTTTGAGCAGAAACCAAAATACTTGGATCGGGGCGCGCTACTGTTGCCTCGGGAGCATCACCAGACGGCGGCGATGCAGCAAGTGCCGTGGAAGCGCAAGACGAAGGCTTCGAACGACCAGATGTGAGAAATGAGAGCTCATTGACTGTTGGCTGGCGCCTCAGCGTTTTCGCAGGCAACGTTGGACTGAAACCGTATCCTTGTAGGCTCAAGATCGCCAGACATATTACCGAGATATTGAATGCGAAAGCAGGGTGGCGCGGGTTCGTCGACGAAGGCATGTTCGAGAATGAATAAGCAGGGGATTCACAACACAATTCGGAAATGTGGGTTATATTGATGGGAAGGTTGCAATGATGATGGGAGAGATTCTTGTGTCGTAGATGCAACATCTCACAGTGCGAAGGAAAGAGTTCCTCCAATCAAAGATATGATGTCTGATGATGACGTACTTACGCGCGCTCATGGATTGCCTAGTAGCTACTACTCTAATTTCTAATCCCCCTCAACCACTAGGGTGTTCAATTCTTCCCCATAATACTTGCATTGGGCAGAGCGACTATGGACCAAAGGTGTAGCAATGCTACTGGAAGAGCTTGTCCTTTCGGAAAGGCACAACGTTGAAAACACAGCTTGTATAAAAAGTTGGATGAGTAATGATGGAAAATAAAAGCATATGCGATAGTGCAATATCTTAGTACACAACTATTTTCTGATTGATGGACATCGTCGTCATTGGATGAGATTTGAAATGCTTCGAAAAAAGGCGGAGGGGAAAAATGGCTGTGCGACAATGATGTTGGTTTGGTATAGAAACGTCATTATTCTCTTTTCGTTCCTCTCGAAGTTTTGATTGATAGCTTCTTAAGATGTGAGAAAGAACCAAAATAGACCCAGCACAGCACACTGTGCAATAGCCCGAGCCAGATGTCCTAATGGGTATGGAACGGGTGGAGCGATTGTCAGTTGTGCGTCATGAGTAAACATGTAGACGTTGGCGGGGGTGACGACCAAAGTTAGCAAAAACAAATAAAGTGCAGGTAGTTGGATGGGAACAATATTGAGGCCACCCATGATGAGCAACAGTCCTCCGAAGGATTCAGCAGCACCAGACCACAACGCATGAAACTCTTCGTATTTGAGACCCAGTTTATCGGCTCCAGGAGCAGGAACATTCCACAACCCGCCCCATGTTCCCAATGGTGGTACAATCGCGGCATATTCATCCTTGTAGACAAAATGTGTCCCTCCCACCAAAGTGAACACCAATCCCAAGGGAACCGGAACAGCGAAACCAAGCAGGTTTTCCCAGAATGGTAGGATATCACCAATCCATGAAATGACATTTGCAGCCACTGCTGTTCCTACCAGTGTGGCGACCCCTATGGCTATGACAAGTGCGCGTTGCACTTCGTCACTTTGAGCAGAAACCAAAGAACTTGGATCAGGACGGGCTATAGCTGTTGCCTCGGACGCATCACTGGGCGATGCAGCAAGTACCGTTTTGGTGGAAAAAGAAGGAGAAGGTTTGAGAAATGGAAGACGATTGACTGACACCGTTATAGGCTGCGGCCTCAGACTTTTCAAGGATGACTCTGGACAAAAAGCGTATCCTTGGCTCAGAATGGCGAGACACAATACCGAGATAGTGAATGCAAAAGGCTGATTACGAGGCATGGTAGAGGAAGATATGATCGAGATTAAATAAGCAGGATTCACTTTCTAATTGCAGGTTGTATTGGAAACGTTCTGCAATGTTGGTGTAAATGCTGGGGGAGAGGTTCTTGTTTGTGTCGAAAATATGATCGGAATCATAAATCTGTCATGAAGAGAAAGCATTCCTCCAATCAAAAAGATACGATGCGTGCATGACGTACTTGCACGGGCGTGCAAGTGAAGTGATGTCAAGATTCTTCACATTTATCAAGCTTGCGACCCGAACCCGTCGAGGGGAAGAGTGTAAATAGTATGAATTTGGAACAAACACGGAGCTTGTAGAGGCCTCAATAAACTCCCAACACCAGCATTGAATACTAACGAAAATATGCAGGCTATTCGACTAGTCGTATTAATAACGCAATAGGCGTGACATTCTGTCCACTGTCCAACCAACCCCCAACCGCCAATATCCACTATCAATGGCAGGCAACCGCTTTTCCGCTGTAACGTTCCTTCCTGCCTTCTGTTCTCCATTGGTTTTTTGTTGTGGTATGAAATAGTCTTGGGACTGGATCATGCTACCAACGCCGCAAGGAGAATGAGCTCCGGCTGCTGCTCCACCCTCCTCCTCCCCTTCTCAGACATGGTCTGGTCTTCGTCCACTATCGAGTCCACGCAATCGACTTGCCCATTGGCCGACCACTCCGACCACACAGGGCTCAGTCAAGTCTCATTCTTCGTTTCAACAATGGCGGACTGAATGACAATGCCGTCGTACGCATAATGGGAAGTTATACATAAGTTTTATATTTGGCACGTCAGCAGAATACATATATTGACAACCTCATTTTTCTCCTTGTTCTTTTGGCACGTCAGCATGATGATCTAGGGCATACATAAACACGTATGCAATGACGATGCAGCTTCGAATATTTCTTTGCGAGAACAGAACAAGTAGTAGCAACACATTAGAATAATATTGGAAACCGTCATTTGTTCGTCACATTCGACTTTGACAACAGGACAATTTTCCAATTATTGTTGGAACAATGGAAGGTACAGTAATATGCAGTAGGCTGGACATTTCGATGTTGGGATCCAAAAACGTCATGGTACGAATTCGATGGAAAGTTTGTTTGGTTGGGATCGAAAAACGTCATTGTTCGCCATTTTTCGGACGTCAGCATGAGACAGATAAG
Organism: Cylindrotheca fusiformis; assembly: GCA_019693525.1. NCBI lineage: Eukaryota > Bacillariophyta > Bacillariophyceae > Bacillariales > Bacillariaceae > Cylindrotheca > Cylindrotheca fusiformis. Next base: position 6,790 of record JAAMXS010000508.1, on the reverse strand, counting down.
ATTGGCAGGTGGACGTTTAAAATTTTCTATAGGTCGAACATGATGACCCAATCAGCGTGCAGCTGTGCAGAAGGAAGGGTCATCGGCACGACCCACACCAACCTTCGCTCGAACAAAGATCACAGGATGGAACAAATGGCCTTTGTAACAGCTACAAGACTCGCAATGAAGTAGTAATAAAGATAATAAAAACACAATTCAGTCAGTCTCTCCTTTTATAGTAGTTATAACAAAGAGATAATAAAAATACGTTGTTGCTTGCTTGCTGGTTGGTAGTCGTAGTAGACTTGTTTTAACCTTTCTTGGTCCACCATCCTGAAGTATCCCATCCATTCTTCTTATGATGATCCGAGAGGTGTGAGTAGGCTGCTTGTGCCTCGGAATCCGTGTAACTTCCAATATCCTCCTTGGCTACAGGTTTAGCATGCGCCGCTGATCCATTTTCCAACTTCTGTCGCTTAGTGGAATCCTTCTCTTCTCCAGTCGCCGCCTTGAGCAGTGCCTCATACCGAGCTTCCGGCAGGTAAGCCGCCGCCTCAAGGCGTCCATCGCCAACGGCCAAGAGGGATCGAATGGAAACAATGACAGTTTCAATGTCGTTTACTGGGTTCCAACCATCGCTGGTAAGCAGTTCCATGCAGAGTGCTCCATGCATGACGAATCCCGTCTGTCTCTTGAATCGTGGCTTGACCACTCGTACAAAGGGTGGCTCATAGGGATAATGTTCCGGAAACTTCATTTCGAGTTCAATGTGGTCCTGTCGCAGGACTAGCATGTCCTTGGCTAGCTTGGAATCGCTATCGAATTGGAAAAGTTTGATTGTCCACTTGTCCATCGAGTCTTCCGACTTGGGCGCCATCGAAAAGCCCGACTCTTCCGTGTCTTGGTTCATGATTCGGTAGAGATCCTGCGCCAGTCTCCGCTTGCTGCCAGAAGTTTCCTGCTGCGCTCGAAGGGACATGCTGACGGCCTGTTTGGACGGCTCCTTCCATTTCTTCTTGACTTCCTTTTCTTCCACAGTGTCTTCTTCCACAATGCGGGCGGGTGATGCGGTGCCTCCCGCCTCCACGTGTGAGACGGCAGCAGTAGAGGACAAAAAGCCCGAAAAGGCTGCATCCTCATCATCTTCGTACGAGTATTCCGAACCATCGTCGTCGTCATCGTCGTCCGCATCATCATCGTCTTCGACATTGGCCGCCGCTACCTTTTCTTCCGGTAGTATTTCGGCTGGAAATTGCGAATCTCCATCTTCATTGGTAGTTTCCGGAGCTGCTGCAATAACACCATCCTCTTCCCCACTGTTGCTCAGTTTGGATGATGATGATGATGATGTTGTTGTCGGAGAGCCATTCGCCGGATCCACAACGTCGGCGCCATGAGAGGACACGCATAGAGTGATTTGATGTGGGTTGGGTACTGGAATGGATTGCTGAGGTTCAGCCATCTTTTTCAACGACGACGACAACGAAGGTGAACTTATATCCATGCTGCTGTTGATGATAGTGGTGGTAATGATGAAAGACAATGGCAATAGAGTATAGAGGTTAACTGATTGTAGCTGTTGTTGCTTTTGGACGTTGTTTTGAGATTTGAATGAAAACTCCACCATGAAACCTGCTGGGAGAGAAACACTCAACAGTCCAAGCGTTTTTTGCTTGCCAGCTTTTCCCTATGTGTCCTGCAACGTTGCACAGTAATAAATCTACCTGATACCACGACTACCTGGTCTTGTAGTAGATTCTACGGAGTGTCAACGGCCGGCCGCATTCGAAAATACGTAGCTCCGGTACTTTACCAGACGTACACAAAGCATTTGGAGACGGAAAAACAACACAAAGAAAGTGCAAGCTGTCCTCTCTTGCCTGTCATTTTGTCTTTTTTCTTCTCGTTCGGAATGAGCCGTGTGCCACACAAAAAACTGAAATCGCGACTACACATTTATATGTACATTACCGCCGTTATCTTCTGCGTTCCATATGTATAATAGAAATGTACGGAACATACATCTTGGGGGTTATTGCCCACAGACGAGGTGAAAGTTTTTTCCATCGAAAAAACGGGGTGATTCCTATTATTTCCTACTACTTGTAGTAGCAACCAATACTGCTTGACCGCTCAGCTTCGCGCTATAGTAGGTGTACGAAGCCTCGACTGTTTCTGTTGTTCCACGCACGTACACATAAATAATAGATATGGGAATCAAACCACGTCGACTCGTACAAAGGAACATTATAGAAAAGCGACAGAATGAACAATGACCCAACAAACCTACGTATAATCTATTCTTTGTTATTTGTGATGGGTGGACACTCCACGCCATACTGTAAGTCTGAGCCAATGCAAGGCTTGCGGCGAAATCTTTGAATGTTAGTTATCGCGTTGTTGTGGAATCCGCGGTGTAATTCGCTGGAAGTCATTCCCTTCAACAAGAAGCTCTTCCTTGACTCAGAAATATTTGTTCGTACGAATAAATGTTTTCCTCCTTCAACAAGAAGCTCTTCCTTCCCGCAAAACGCGAATTTTCCTTCATCAACAAGAACATGTTCCTTACTTCTGGGACTCACTCCCAATAAGAAACTATAATCTGCGAAAAAAATTTCTCTCTTCTTCCTCCTTCAACAAGAAACTCTTCCTTCCCAATGCAAATCTTTCTTCATCAACAAGAACATGTTCCTTCTAGGACTCCCAAAAACTATAATCTGCGAATTTTTTCTCTTCTTCCAACAAAGAACCTTACTTGTTTTGTAAAGGTAGCTAGGAAGTATTTTGCCCCCTTCAACAAGAACCTGTTCCATTATTATCGTCCTTCAACAAGAACCTGTAATATTGTATCGTTTGTAGAAAATACGATTGCTTTTTATTGCGAATTTTGCTTCTATGTTGTACATACTACTTCTTTCGATCAGAAACACTCGTTCCCTTTTTTGTTGTTGTCTCTCATCACACCATGCATGTACTACTATAGTCTATAGAGAGAAGAAAATATTTGCCCATTTGCTCAAGAAGAGAGAAGAAATTATTTGCCCGTATGCTCAATAAAAGTTTTTTTTCTCCCCTCCTTCACCAAGAACCTTTTTTTTTCCCTTCCTCAATAATCTCTAATAACAACAACAACAGAACTGATTGCGAATAGAATTTCCTCCTTGATGATGATGCCTACTACCCTTTCCCTTCTCTACTACCAAAATAACAGAAAGATAAAATGCATGAAATGCAAGCCAAAGTCGTCGGACCGCCGTCCACGGTTTTACGAACAAGAGAGCACATAGTAGAGACTGGCGGGCACACACGGCATTGGGTTTTCCGTTCATCCTATAAATATCAGCTAATGACACCAAGCTCGCCAGCCTTTTCCCGCCACACTGCGGGTCTCCTGTGGGATATCCTGCACGTGTCGTTGCGACAATACGACATAGTTACGACGACAAGGTGCGGCGTGTCCCACCTGCAGAAGATCCCGAAATTACATCCCGTTTGATCAGCACAGCATAGCTCATTAAAGGAATGAAAGCAAAAGGCAATTTCTCTCGTGCTGTAATGGATGGTCTCGATCTTCTCGCGAATACCGTGTGTTCGGTTGTGGAAGAAGACAAACAACCTGCTGCTGCTTCTGAAACACAACCACCACGGCAAGAATTGAATCATCCTTCATCAGATAATGATAATGATGATGACAATCTGATTTCCAATCTACTAGATCCCGAATGGCTGTCACGTGCACATAATGATCCCCGATGGAAAGATATGAATGTAGTTCAAATGGTGATTGCCCTCGAACGATATGATACAGAATTACCTTGCAGTTCTTGGGATCCGAAAATTAAGGGATTCAAAAATCGTCGTGAAATGCCAGCGTATTCGATTCGAAGAATGTTCAAACGAAGCAATCCTACATTCTTTGACCATTTCATATTGGATGAAGAAAATTGGCAATGGATCCCTCGAAAAGGGAAAGATCATGAAATGGCTAGACGAGATCAAATTAGGCAAAAGTATATTGCCATGAAAATGAAACAGAACAAGAAGAGAAAGAAAAAGGTCGCAGCAGCAGTAACGACGAAGAAGAAGAAAAAGACTACTACTACTGCAAAGAAAGTTGCAGTATGAACGTTCGTTTAGATGGAAAAGAAATGAAAGCTATATATTATATATTATTATGGAGAGAGTTAAGAACAATCTTGGCATAAAATCAAAAATGTTTTTTTCCTGGTAAAGGAAACACACTTGGGAGGAAGACGCGCCCAACTCTTTCCTTACTAGTTAGGGCTTGGGTTTGTTATTTTGTGGAATAGCCCCTAGACAAATTATATTTCCACATTTAAAAAAAAACGAATAATACATCACTCCACCACCACATTTTACCCGCAAAAATCGTTATCCTAATTGTGAACTCCCCTCTCTCTTGTTTCTTTTCTCTTTTTTGCTATATTCTCATTGATTTGTGATGATACTACTCCTATCCTGCTCCATCCATTGAAAAAAAGGAATTGTTTTTCGTCTTTTTTTAAATTGCCATGAGTTTTTTTTCTTTCTTTCTTTCTCCAAGAAGGAATCTCAAGTATTGACGGGATGGAAACACCATCATCATCTAAATACATCATGGTGATACTATATCAGGAGCAACAGTTTTTTTGTGGAGTGGAATTTTCGGTTTCTTTCAAGAAAATCCTAAAATTGTTTCTTCCTGGCTAGTACTGTTACTTTCTTCCTGCTTTGCTATACAGCGGTTTTGTTGAAAAAAAAAAAAGTCTTACTATTCCTTCTTATTTTAATTACTGTTATCTTCTTGTTGATGATCTTCCAAAGATATGTTCCAAGAATGGTAATCCTCCATTGTCATTATTGTCATTCTTTTGTTTCAAATTGATCCATATAATCCAATGGATCAATACAGTCAATATTACAATGAATAGGATCGTTGTCATTAGGATCCGGCATCGACAACAATAATAATAACGATTCATTCTGGATGATTTCGTCTTGTATGGATCATATGTCAATGGTAAAATCGTAGGTGTCAATGCTATCGAAATGGAATGCATACCATCTCTATTTCGACTGCTATTGTTTCGACGCAATGATGATGATGATGTCGTTGTACGAATCGTTACATCGGAACTACCCGAAGTTTCTCTCAATATATCATTATTGTCATTGTCATAACCACGTTGAGGAACGGGAGTGTATTGTATCGATGATGTTGTTGTTGTCATTTTGTAGTCTCTTGTAATAGTAGTTGTTGTTGTATAGGAATGCTACAATGGCAATGGCAATCACACTACTACAGACAGGAAATATACGAATGCAAGAACATTTGAAGATCCGAATCGTGTCGAATATGCGGGGAATGTGGAGTTCGGAAGAAAAAACAAAAAAACTCGCAAAAACAAAAAAACCTCGCATCGCAAAAAATCGAAGAGACGGCCAGACTTTCCAGCCAAGAGAGAGAAGACATTTTGGAAACGTGACATTGGTTCAGTGTTTTGTGATAGTATGACATTTGTTTTTGCTTGTTTGTTTGGTATAGACGAGAGACAACAGTACAGATCGATCACATCGCATCATCCAGAGTCATCATCATTTTCACACTGCAACCAAAACAATAAACAAACAACATAATACGACAATGGAAGAAACAGAACCAGAACAATCCAATAAACAATCACCAACAACAGCAACACCAGAACCAACACCGACCTATACCAATCAACATCATCAATATAAACAACAACAACAAGAAGAAGAACAAAAGTTTACAGCCTTTGCCAATCGAGACAATTCGGATTACAAATGGAAACGTGCAAGGAATGTATTGGGTGTATTGGAAATTGCATCAGAACCGATATTAAAACCCCGAGATGAATTTCAACCCCGACCGGCCACAAAGGGACGAGAAATGATATTTCAACAAGCCTTGGAAATTTGGGAACAAGAAAGGTTACGATCAGAATTGATTGTCGTATTGGAAAGTTTACCGGTTGAAACCTGTTGTTGTGGATTATTTCGTGATCATGAATCGACCAAGAAAGATTTTGTCAAATTGTTGAATGATAAATGGGCCAAAACTGCCAATAAGAAACTTAGTCGACATGGGTACGTATTTTGTTTGTTTTGTTTATTTTTGTTTTGTTTTTGGGGTGGAGTGGATGATTGGTTGTTGTTGTTGTTGGGAAAACATTTTCATCAAGACATGCATCACATATTGGCGTTTGGAATCTACTTCTATTACTACTACTATTGATCCCTCATATTGTCTTTCTCTCTCTCTCTCAACTTGGGTCTTTTGTTTTATAGATTCAAAATTGATTTTTTTTTATGGAATTGGCAAAATGCATCGGGAAAGGCAGAAACAAATATCATATTGATTCGATTTTTTATCTTATCATCCTATGGATTACGGGCTGCTGCTGCGGCTGGAACCAATGGTGATGCTGGATTTCATTTTTCCGATGAATTGAGTGAATCGTATCGTATACCAGCACCAACAACAACTGCGACAACTGCACAACCACCAACTGCGACAACTGCACAACCACCAACTGTGACAACTGCACCACCACCAACTGCGACAACTGCACCAGCAGCACCACCACCAACTGCGACGGCTCCAGCGGCTCCAGCTCTGGCTGCAACTACCAATACCAATATCGATGATGATTATGATGATGATGAAAAAATAATAGAAGCTTAAAAACCCCATTTTGAAATATATGCCGCAATTATTGTACCACCTGATGGAGCCGATTAAACTGATATATATGGTTTGGGTCTGTTGTCGTCATTTTACAAA
>JAAMXS010000500.1:0-14576 GCA_019693525.1 Cylindrotheca fusiformis | reverse complement strand
CACTCATAGTATTTATTAGCAGACATATTGCATACTGTTTTAACATAGCTCATGACCCGAGTAGCGGCCCACCAGGCATTTGCAACGTGGTTGATGGTACTGGGTGATTCTACTAGATATATATAGTATATAGTCACGCCTTTATATTTCTTAAATTCTACTAATACGGCCTGTTTCTTTCGAAAGTTCAACGCTGGTTTGGATTTTTGAGGACTTGGCGTGGTTCCAATTTCTCCTCCACCACACGCCCCCAATGGGTTCGTGACTCTCATGTCTTTGTCATCCACTTGTCAAGTCTTGTGTGAAGCTCTAGTACCTCTCCAACAGTATGTATATATGCTTTGCTAATCGTTTGGCATGGTTTTGGCCTTGGCTGTGGGATCCATGATGTGAAATCTCTCCTGGGGTTTTGGGTCTTTTTTACCACCTGAGTTCCATTGTTTGGTGGGTTGTGTAGAATAGATTCCAATCATTTCTCTGATTCTCTCGTTGTGGATCCGTTTTCCAGTGATATCGAGCACAGTGATGCTCGCCAATGCGCCTAAGCAACTGTGGTGATTCAAATCTCTGTCCACATTTGTCAGGGCCCAGCTTTCGCACCCAAATATGTCGCTTCGTTGATCCTGAGTTGTCTTGTCGAGATTTCCTATCCTTGAGTACGTTTGCCATTTTGAGATTTTCCTATCCTTCTTGAGTACGTTTGCAATTGCCACAAATTTGCTTTTTTTTTCTAGGTATTTTTGCCGAGTCGATTTATTCTACGTACAATTTTGGAATTTGCTGGGGTTGTCAGTTTGGACATCCTACGACTCTTCGTTCACCCTACTAGAACTTTGTAAAGGATCCATTGGTGTCAACCCAAAGAGGTTCTATCCCCATCGGAACGACAACTTCCTGGACTTTTCAGGTATCTATGTGCTCCCCAGCAAAGCTGAAAATCATGATAATCTTGGTCAAATCCAGGCTGGTCTACCAGTAAATGATCCTTGATTCGCGATGCCAGTGAAGACGACCATCAGGCAGTTGGAAGATGCAACAAGAGACGTCGGTGCAGTAGTTGAAACGCATCAAAGGATTTCTTGGAAAGCAACTTTGGAGATTTTCCCTTGATGAGAAATTGGATGATCGGCCTAGGTCTGGATACTGAAGAACGTCGTTCATTGTAGCTTCTGAGACGTTCCAACTGCATCTCTTCATCAGGGACCGATCAGGCTGATTTTGGACCACCTATCGAGGAATAGGACGTCAAAATCACTAGATACGCCAGATTTGGAATCCTTGCCGATGGATTGCTTTGTGCCCATTGAATCCTCAACGAAGTTGCAACAGAAATAGAAGCAAGTTAAGAATGGTCAACAGCAACTCACCAAGAGGAAGTGAAATTTTCAAACGACACTGGGAACTGTCCTTCGATAAGCAAGTAGCGCAGTAATAACTGTAGAAAACAAACTGAGAATATGGTATAGTTTTTGTTGATTAGTGAAAACTAGGATTCATTGATAGTGGTAGCTGCAGATAGACGTTTTTCTTTGCATCTGCATTCATCACGTACCGTCATTCATTGTTCATCAGGAGTATGATTTATTACATCTTAGATGCACATCAACACACCTGCAGCTCATAGAAGGACATGACAAATAAACCAATCATACCAGTACTACCAAAATGAGCTGAATCCTATGCTCAGAAAGAGTCACATTCGAATCGTGCGTCTGAGCTGATTGGCCCGTATCTTTGCTAAACGGGTTCAAAAAGAAACAAGATTACCATCATCCGGTACTAACACAGCTCGGGAGGAAACTGCTCCCGTAAAAGATCGCCCGGTACTAAAAAGTCGCGCAAGAAAAATGAAAATTTCTCCCGTAAACGTAGTTGATGACCGCTATTGGGTGGTGGCACATTCGCGAACTCAGCAGGAGCAGGTGATACAGACTTCTGGTCAGAGTGGTGATGTCAAGAAATGTGCGGGATCAAGAAAGTGTAGAACATTCACTGTTCAAGGAAAAAAACGAAAACCGCAAAAATGGACAGCATCTTTGAGTAGTAACGCAGTGGTTGCTAACATATGAGAATGCACAATGACTTGATACGATAGTTTTTGAAGAAAAGAAGATACAACTGTTCTTGGTGCTTTCCATTTCGCCCACTTGCCATTTCGTTCCCATACAACGGGGAATTGGTTCATACCCAACAGATCATTCTGACGTGCACTTTGCTCAAATCATTTTTGCTTCTTGTTTTACCTCAGTCGTTGGCAATGTCAGTCGTCGGCAATGTCAGAACTTTTAACTTATTCTGTCATACTATTCAATCAGTTAAATTGGGAATTCGGGAGTACTTAGACATCGTCTATTCTCAGTAGAAAAGCGACCACGATTTTGAAACACATGTTCTTGATACTATCCATCGGTTTTCTTCGTGTTGGCAATACCTCGATCCCAACAGAATATGGGCGAAATGCTTTTGTCAATGTGTTGGGGACAAGAAGATAGATAACAGTCCTCAATCGATCATAGCAATGGGTTGGAAATCCTTCGAAGTCAAGTTTAGTGACGCACTTTAGCTCAACCTTTGTTTTTCTTCCTTTCCCTCACTCGTCGGCGATTACGAAATGCCTTTGCCACTCTCTGACGAGCTTCCGCGTTGCCCACATCTTCCCACTGCATCGATTCATTGTTCACTCTCAAAAAACGTGACCCAAATTCCCTCATTTTGCACAATACGAAATCACAAATAGCAAGTCTCGCATCAGGAGAGGAAGCTTCGGAATACTTGCGATCGACACTATCCATTACTTGATGGAGTCGAAGGTTTCCGTCGTGATGGTTGTAGCCGGATCCCAACAGGACGTCTTCGGCCTTGGGCGATATACTCCTGTCAACATGTTCGCTGGTAGTTGGACGGGGTGGTGATATCACCCCAGCAGTCCTTTTACGATCAACGGTATCCATTCGCTCGCATTCTTTGTACCACTCGAGCTGATCAACCAGCACTGGTTGAAAATCCGTAGAAGACAAACTAAGTGATGTACTAGGAATGCCATATCCATTTAGCGCAGCTTGACATTCCAAGTGGGACCCAAAATGCACTTTAAACCTCGCTATGATCTTGTGAGCGAAGAGTAGTTTCACCGCAGAACTGAAAAGCAAGAGTTGTGTGTGATCATCGCAGCAGAAATGAAAGCTGGCCACATGAAACGGCAAAGACACAATCAACTTTGCTGCATCGAGCAGTCCATATCCTCCCGCGCTGTCCCGATACTGTCCGACAGCATAAAAAATGAAAGTGAATCCTTGGATCTGTGTCCTTTGGCGTTCTAGTGCTTTCATTATGGTGTAGTACCACCCTCTCAGATCATTCTGAATGACCTTCGAACCTCGATGAAGACCACCAAAGGATAAAGATACAACCAGCTGCCGCCCAATGGAGTCACGTCGATCGAGAGCTTGGATCGTACCACTCAGAAGCACTTCCTTGTCTTTTTCATCTAGGTCATTGAATGAAATGTCCTGGACTAACTTGTCATCACCAAACAGCTTCCCTTTCACATGAAAAAACCTGAAAACTCTTTCTGCAGCTGCGATGGGATCGTATCGATCAGCCCTCAAGAACATCAGACGGAAGTCTCTCCTACCAACGTATAGTGGGCTCATTTTTTCTGCCATCTTGTAGGAACTATTGGCATGTTTGAGTCTTGTCACTTCCGTGTTCAGTTCTTGCAACTTTGCTTCAATGAACGGTGCATGTTCTGAGCTAACCTGAGCGACGCCGTGTAGTTCTTCTAGCTCTCTCTGGCGATCTTGAAAACTCAGCTCCGCAACCGATTGGGCAATGAACTGATCCATCTCCTCTTTTGTGGTCAGCCTCGATGCAGCTGCTGTTTTCCACAGATCTAGGTCGCCAAAACACGATGCTTGCTGTTGTTGCATTTCCCGGTGGCCACTGTCGACTTGGGGTAAATTTGCATCCCAGTTGGATCTCTTCATTCTTCATGAGTATAATGTGATTGCTCTGAGACCTTATTGAATCATAAATGAGTTTATTGTTTCTACAGTTTTTGTTGAGAAGAAGTCGGTGAATTCGAATATGGCTCTCCCATCTCAACAGAGAAGAAAATATAGTGCCTTCTATGACGAAACCGTTGCATGTATCGTTTGAGCGCGTAGGTTGACATCGGAGAATATTGGCAAAAGAAATCTGATCTGGCTTTATGGTGAAGCCAAACGATTTATTATGGACATAAAGAGTTTCTGAAATCGTGTACTGTCGACGAGGCAAGCATCGCACAATGTGTACCCCATTAACCTCAGAGAGTGAAAAAAGTATATTTCCGACCAAACCAATATCTGCTTCACAACACACAGGCAGAAAACTGCCATAAATGCCAAAATGAGCCATGATACATTTATAAGATGCACTGCTTTCCACCCCAAAGCAGTGACGATTGCGGCTAGAAAAACTTCCAGGAAAGCGAATTAAGCCAGTGGCGTCACACATGCAAAAATTATCCTTTAGTCCGTAGCCGAATTAGGGGAAATGGGACCATAAGAAAGCAAAGATAAATGGCACTTCCAATCTTTTTCTCTAAGTGCAATAATTCGTCATTGGTTTGAGTCATCCGAACAAAACCAGTCTGTCCGGCGTCCTGATACATCCTGTCCTGACACCTTATTTTCTGCTCTTTCTGCCCACACCTCCCAATGATGGGATAACTGTCGCGTGGTCAATGGCACCGCTTCCCAGATACTCTCCCCTCCGAAAATGGAACACCGCCTCTTCGAACATTAGAAAAACACATCTGGTCGTGACCGACACTGACCATACTGCGAGGCAAGAATGAAGCAGACACGACAGAGCCTTCACAAGAAACCAATACACGACGCTCTTCGCAACGAGTCGTCCTCGTCGTCCTCCAGCACCTCTTCTTCTTCTTCTTCTTCCGAATCGGCCAGTTCCTCCTCCTCAACTTCCTCATCGAGTGATGGCAGCAGTGGTACTTCATCTTCGTCATCCACTTCATCAACCTCCTCCTCATCGTCATCGTCATCCTCGTCTGCTGCGAAGGACAAGAACGAAGCGAGCAGGAGTGTCTCATCCAAAGTTGCACTCGCAGTATCACCTGCCCAGAGTTCCGCAGAGTTGCCACCCATACCACGAAAGATTCAAAGAACTGAAGGCTCTGCAGCGACAGCTCCAGCCCAGAACCCCAAGAACTTTCCATCCATACCAAGAAGGAAGAGAGCGCGACAAAATGAAGGCAATGATGTTTCGGTTAGAGATCTGAAATACCAAATTCTGGGTCGCGATATCGACAGTTCTCGTTCGCCTGCCAGTAGTCAACTGAATCATGGACAGAATGGTGGCTTCTCCCCTAATAAGAAAGCACCGCCATCGCTGCGAAATGAGCTGACTTGTATCATTTGCCATGAAGTATTTCTAGATCCGACTTCCTTGTCTTGCGGTCATTCTTTTTGCAAGGATTGCCTTGATTGGTGGTGGCAGCAACCACAAAAGCGGAGAGCCAAGGATTGTCCTACTTGTCGGATGCTGCTTCCGAGAGACCAACAAGCCGATGAGCCGTCCATCCGTGTCAATGTGGCGTTGCGCTCCTGTATGCTCGCTCTCTACGGCGAAGAGGTGAATCGAAGGGTAAGGGCAAAGACTTCTGGAGAACGAGGTGGTCAGCACAATAGGGGTTACGAGATGTTGCTGAGTTTAAACCAGGACGATTGGAAGCGTCAGGACTATACGACATCCATGTTTGCCAAGTCTGAATCATACTTGCAAGTCCGCCGAAGCGTAGTTCTGGATGAGCAAGATCAGCAGATGCAACTTGGCCTTTGTCTATACGGACTACCAATACAACACGACACTACAGCTTTGACGATCCGTGTGGCCCTGATGAGGCTACAAGAGGACGAGGTGGAAGACCAACTGGAGTTTCCAGCCTTTACCAGTGCAGCTGATGAAGATGACCATCATTTTATCTGCACTAGTGAAGAACGATTTCGCTACTCGTTTCTGGAGGTTTTCAGTTGCTCCCCGAGCAGCAACCTCCAAGACCGACAAAGTATTAGTCTCAATGTACACAACTATAATTGGGAGCCCATTGCACGTGTTGCGTTGGATCAAGACGAGAGCATGACGGATCAGGGAGTCATAGAATTCATGTGGAAACCTCGTAAGAATCACAGCCGTCTCCGTTTCCGTCACTCGGAAACAGGAACGGAGCTTGAATTGGACCTTTCCAAACTGTCAATGACAGTGAAAGCTGAAAGTGTAGAAGATGAGAATCTGGATGATGACCGTCGTGGGGTTCCCAGCAATTTTTTAGTATATGACGAAGGGGACCGTTATTTGGACGAAGAAAATGAGCAGGACGATGCGTATGAGGAAGATGGTTTTCTTGTCAACGATCATGACGACAGTGATGCCAGCAATGCTTCGGGTGGATTCAGTTCCACGAACAGCGAGGCCGAGGACCTTTGTTGCCTATGCAACGATGGTGGTGAACTTATGATATGCAGTGCTGGTGACGGAAACGATGCCATTGGATGTGGAAAAAGCTTCCACATGTCTTGTGTTGGGCGAAATGAGATTCCAAGCGGCGATTGGATCTGTACTTCGTGTGCTAAGGATCAAGGTGGGAAGCTGTCACTGATTGCTGATGTGACTTCATTGCATCCAAGTTATGGCTATGAGTTTCCGGAAAGACAGCAACAGCATCATTTGGAGGATAGTAGCAGTGATGATGATGACGAGAATGTCGACGTGCAAAACCGACAAGCTAGAAGTAATGACAAAAAAAAGAGACGCCGAGTCATCGAAGATGACAGCGACTAGTAGACCCTAAATCATTTGATTATTCACCCACTGAGCTTTTCATGATCGAGATTAGGCTCCCTTCTTGCCTGTTTTGGCCAATACAGGGAGAGGGTCAAGGGGGAGTTCCCCCTCTAGTTTGGCTTTCCCTCCCCAAGTGCAATTTCAATGGGTAAAAAAAAAACCAAAGATCAACGCGGGTTGTGGAGTTGTGGCTTATTATGGATGACGGATGGAACCCGGACGAGCTATATTAGCTGTGAGTATTAGCCCGTACGTAGTATATTACAGAAGCACCACCTATTCAAAATCAATTTGGAAATTGGGTCATTGTCAAATTCTCTCAGACGTTTCGTCAACTCCCATGTACTAGTACCATTTTCCCTACTTGTCGCATGTGACAGACAGCTCCTCCCCCCTTTCCAAATGTGATACCCTTGCAACACATCCTTCACTACTACTCAATAGCTAGTTTCAACTCGCAGCTCAATAAGCAGCAATTCGCATCGCAACTCTTCTGCGACACCATTTGGTATCTAGGGCAAACTTGCGCTGAAATCGGCACCAAATCTAGGATCTCTTACAATATTTGTATCTTCAATTTTTGCACCAAATCTGGGATCTTGTGCAACTATGGGTATTTTCAATGATAACATATTGACGACGTTACCCTCTGCAACATATTTAATGGCAAACGATTCCTAGTACCTGCATTGTCCCCTTTATTGTCCATCAAACTCACCATTCATAACTGTCATGGAAGAATCATACAATTTAGGGGAGAGTCTAGTAGTCCGTCCAGTGTCCTAAGACAACCTGGCCGGCTTTGCAGAAGACGGGCATCAGAGTCATTGTTTCAAAGGCATCTCTGTGGGTGTCTTCAACATCAGTCAATTATTCTGTCTTTTTGTGGCCACAGGCAACAATTGTCAACACAACAAGCCACCATACATTATCTAAGCGGCTATTGCATAAGATGCAAGCTATGAGCCGACGTGGGCTATCAGATCGATGATCCTTGAAGTATTTTTGTGTGACAATGAAGGATAAGACTACTGAAGAAGCGCAAGAACTAGTCGGATACCCAGAATACTCTCTCATCGATAGAGGCACAAGAATGTCTCCACTTGAAGCTTGGGATCCACCATCGGGGCAGAAGAAATTCACTGAACAAGACTTATATGATTTATTTCATAACGAGTGTATCGCATTCATGGGCGACTCTATGGATCGACGAGCAGCCGATACTCTTCATGTTCTCATGGAGTACCGACACAACACCTCTCGAGTTGAGAGCTATATCTATGCCTGGGAAAACAACCACATCTCGCAGACTCGAATGGTTGGAGATCGAAAGATGCATAGCTACAAGAAAAACTGCGAACCGGGCACCGTGGACAGTGTTTGGGCCCCACTCCATCCGGCCATGCAACAATTTCAATACTCGAAGAATTACTCATTGATTGTTGCTTCTTCGGGGCCATGGAATTACGAAAAAAAAAACTTGACTCCTGACGAGCTGGTTTCGGAGATGAATAAAACGATCAGACACCTATACCACTCAATCCCACGGTCGGTCCTTATAATATGGAAGACTTCTGCATGGAGTTGGTATGCTGATTGGAATTTTCTAGAACGGAATGAAAAGACAACCGGGAAGACAGCGTCAAACTATCTCGTGTATCACGGAAACCAGGTGGCGAAACAAATAATCGACAAAATCAATGCGAGCAACTTGGTTTATGTCGATTTTGCCAAGGAGATCTTGCCGTTTTCGTTCAGTGAAAGACGAGGAAACAATATGCAAGCTGAATTCAGTGATGGCAATCCATGGCACCTTGGGCCAAAAGCCAGAGGGCTCCTCCTCCAAATGGTTGCTAATGAGGTTATGAAACGACGGCCATTTTACAACCAAACAAAAACTCCAGAAACTTCAATTGAGACGGGAGAGCAGCAAGAACCATCAAAGGTAACGTCAGTATCAAACGATGAGATGTTGGTTTTAACAGACCCACCAACTCCGTTAGAAATCGAAAAGCAAACAAATACTACAGCTCCCGTGCCATCAAAGGAAACGTCAGCGTCGAAAAATGGACCTTTGGTTATAACAGAGCCACCAACTCCGATAGAAATGGAGATCAAGAGCGGAAAGGTAACAAAAACTACAGTTGGGGTGGCAGGTTACGGAATGGACGAACCAAACATAGCGGTCGTGTCCCAAAATCGATCTCTTCACATTCTCTTATTCCTCGTTCTGGCAGTGATTGCGTTCATGCGACGAAGTAACCGGCTGAAAAAGAGAAACGAAGCTATGGAAGCCGCGAAATTGATAAAGGAGGCACCACCGACTGCAGATGACGACTAAGGCTGCACATTCACAAGTCGAAAGCCTGTGTAAAACAGCATTGAGCTTTCTGGATGATTCTAGGAAAATAATTGCTAGTTCCATACTGGCTACAATGCGGCAGAGGCGCCTGTGCGAGTGTAATCAATACTAGACATAAGTATTATCTTTTGCTTTCCAGACAGACTATGATTGTTCTCTTTTGAACAAAAAACTGTCGCTGGCTTCCGACAGAACGCTCCTTGGAAGCTCGTTTGTCAGGTATTGACAACCTTCCGTTTCCATCTTGAGACTGTCAGATGTCTCAAGCTCTAGTGATTCTAAAAGTAACGCTGCAGAATAGTCGATGTGGTGAATATTATCACTAGTAGGGAAGTTGTCAATTTGGAAACTCCACGTCTGATCCGAGTACCTACTAGCCTACAATTCTTTCTTCTTGTCATACAGCGTCTACTCGTGCCAAGCAGGCGTGCTATATAGTAGTAGCTACGGTGATGTACTTCTTGTTTGCGGTATAAACTTCTTTTTACATAGGTTCTTGAGTCGTGAGTTGGCTGCTGGGCAACGCCACTACTACTACTACTAGTAGATTGCCTGTGAAATATAGTGGACTGGTTCACAACAAAAAGACTTTGATGCGCTCAATTGGACGAAAAACTGGCAGCATAACTTCTTGCTTCTTATTAGCAAGGTTTGGTGACTAGTTTGCACCCTTGCGTGGCAAGAGCCTAGGAATCCTCTTCAACAAGAAGTAAATCGTAATAGTCGGCTTGGGCAAATAGTACGCAGTACCTTCTCACTCGCTCAGCTGAACGGAATTTCAATCTCACAATCTTGCGAAGTCGATATCCGATAGACCGACCATTCATAGAAACCCTCAAGCACAATGATATCTCGTTCTTCCAACAAGCAAGATCATGGGCAGGGAAGCTTGATAACAGGAACCACGTCCGATTCTTCTTCTCGATCCTCTCGGCCACCCAATGTGGCCCCTGCGACTGCAAGCAGCGACGATCACATGAAAAGCACTTCCCCATCTCGCGGCAACCAAGGTCTATTTGACAGGTTTCTTGCCTGCTTCAGAAGCAATACGCAGCACCGTGTTGCCCCACAAAGAGAGGCACGAGTGGAGCCCAAGACATATTTCGCCAACGAGAGGACTTTCATCCAATGGTCCAGTTCCGCCCTTTGGCTACTGTCAGTTGCCGCTCTCATCGCTGAACGAGAATCGGCGGACGGTGCAACATACTTGACAAACACAGGTATTGCATTATGTGTTGGGTCCATCATCCTATTGATCCATGCCATCGTTGTGTACTTCCGACGTATCAAACATTTGCAGGCGGCAAGTCCCAATAGCTATGTCGATAAGTTTGGACCAATAGTGCTGACAACAGTCGTCTTTCTTGGCGTTGTTGTTCTCTTAGCGGAGAAGTCAAGAAAAGTAGTCGTCGAGGCCAATGAAAACGCTGGAGGGTTCCTACGATCTGAGAAGGGAAAATGTGTTTTGAGGTCTAACGAAGGCGTTTCAGCCTTATTGTACGAGCCCAGCGCTGCAGCTGTGGACGTCGAGAATGACCTGCTCCTAACGGCATCCCTTACACATGTGTTTGGGCACTCTAAGCAGGACCCCATGGCATCTATTCGTCAGCTTATTGACATAGATGGGGCGGATCTTGAAGGTTTGACCGTTGCGGAAGGGAGGATCCTTGCCCTGTCGGAGCCAGCTGACAACAGCTCAGTTCCTATGCTGTTCGAGTTGGCTTGGGAAGAGGATGGAGAGTTGTTACGGATAGCTCAGCAATTTCGTCTAGAAGCGAACGGAGGTGAATCAAGCGAAGGCATTGCCTATGTTCCTGGGAGCATGGAAGATGGTGGGAGAGGAAACCTGTATATTGACAAGGGTCTCGGACAGCTCGACCGCTATGACTTGCCTCCAACAGCAGCCCAACAAAAGGCCGAAGAAGGAGGTGATGATTCTGAGTCTGCTGCCACACGTAGCCTGGTGAGGAAAGATGGGTTGAATAGAAGATTGATCACTCGTGGCTTGACCGACGGCAAAATTGGTGCTCTTTATTTCTTTGAAGGTGTCATGTACATTCTACATGACAATGACAGCGTGCTCCGAGCTTGGAATTTTTCCACTGGGTCGCTTCTGTCCGAAATGTCTCTCCCAACAGTCTCGGAGGTGGAACACCAGTGGGAAGGCCTCGCCATAGAACGAAACGAAGCGGGAGCATCGGGACTTCGGGGAAGCAATGATGCTTCACCCTTGACTGTGCACATGACACTCGATACACCTCCAGAAGTGTGGTCTTTCTCTGTTGAGGAAAGTGGCCAGATTGGAGAGCTGATCTTTCCTGAGTGTGCTGGCGTTCATTAGAAGGACGGTCTAGAGTGTGCACATACCAGTTCTTTGTAGAATGTATACTTTAACATGTTTATGCCAACATACCCGTTGCTTGGTCTGCATAGTCTTGGGGATCGTCTTGAGCAATCCAAGTCTGAGCTACAGGCACCTCGGGCAGGATTACAGAGGGCTCCTCCTCCAAATGGTTGCAAATGAGGTTGTCAAACGACTATCGGAACGTCCAAGTCGACGACATCCAGGAAAATTTACGCTTAACCACCCAATAGAGGAGCGTCCACTGAAAAGAATAATAATAATATTGGAAGTCGTGAAATCAACATCTGATCTGAGTAGTCTACTGACGATTCTTACTTCTTATTAGGGTGGATTTGTCTCTTGTTGCCCATCAGCAAGAGTGCGAACTAGTCACCAATTCTTGAGAGATTTACATCTTACTATCTATCTAGCTATATATAGAGGAAAGGTTTTTTAACAGTCTGAGTCGTGAGTTGATCAGTTTCACTACTCCTGTAGCTACTACTACTGATCTACTCAGCACTCCGCTGGGTTTTCATCTCTTAACTAAAGATTTGGTGACTATTTCGCACCCTAGCACATTACGTGGCAAGAGAAGGGGCTAAAAATCCCCTTTAGTAAGAAGCACATCTTATTGAGATATGGTAAGGACGCACCCGTTTTCTCTCACACCTGAACGGAATTACAATCTGGCTGGCAATAGTCTTGCAATCTCTTCTTGATATCCAACGGCCCGAAAAGTCGTAATGATGCCTCGTTCTTCATGGATCCAACGAGATAGTGGACAGGAAAGTATGACAGCGACAACCAAGACAGGTTCTTCTTCTGAATCGGATTCCTCATTGTCAGCATCTTTTGAATCACTCTGGGAGGCCATTGAAAAAGCCCCCAGGGGAAGGACTACCGATGGAGCATCAAACGATGCCGAATCACGGGCATTCGTGCAGCTTTTAAATGAAGAGGTCTACTGCGTTACCACCAGCATTGAACACGAGGAAAAGATGCAAGAGCGTTTCGCAAAGTCCTTGCTCCGCCAAATTGAATGCAAGAATGATTATCCTTCGTACTTTCGAACGGAAGCAAAAGACATCGTAAATTCCAGCCTCAAACTACGAAGTGCTGTCGACAAGAACAAGGCGGCTCTCGAAAGTATTGCAGCAAGAGCGGACGAGACGATGGAAACAGAGTGTACAATGATACTCTCACAGAAGATGTCAGTTCACCCTTGGAATGCAGCGAATTCTACCTTGGCTGTTGTCCTCAGTGATATTTTTCAGGGTATTCACTTGCTAGAAGCCGATGAAAAGCGAGAATCTGAAGGAGAATGGGAGCCTCCTTCTTCTTTTGAACGCTCTACGACCAAGTACTGGGTCGAGCCAACCAAGCTAACAGATTTGCTATACACATGTATTCAAGAAGTGCCTCTACTAGTCTACGGCAAGAGCGGCCGCTTGACTACTGACAAGGACATGGAGTCTTTGGAGGACGACAAGCTCTGGAAGAACCTGTCGAGCAAGATATCATCCGTCTACTTTGATTCCCCTAGCATGTGTCTTTACAAGGATAGAATCGTACGAAAGGAAGGTGCTCAGCTTCTACGTGCCCGCTGGTATGGCCAGAAACCGACGGGAGATGATATTCTCTTCTTGGAGCTTAAAACGCATCACGAAAAGTGGGTTGGTGCCACTTCAGTTAAGGAGAGGGCGACGGTCATGGAAAAGCATATGGCAGCATTTCTCGAACGAGTCAAGTGGAGCTACGCAGACGCAGAATCGATTGTAAGCGAGGCAAACCCCGAGATGAAGGAAGAAGAACTCAGCAAAGCAGCCTCTCTCTTGTTGTGTATGCACGACCTTGTTGTCGAGAAAGACCTGGCTCCATGCGTTCGATCTGTCTACCACCGTGCTGCATTCCAAGCATCCGACAGCAACGCTCTGCGGTTGACCTTGGACAAGGATGTGACCATGATTGATGAGCGTTCAGCCCCACAAGGTGCGTGGTGCCTCCCCGAAGGTACTCGTGTCCGCTCATCTATGAAGAAACGCGTCCCTTTCCCGGTCTTTGAGGTGAAGCTAGCTGGCAGCGAGATGCCCCAGTCGTTGGAGACGCTGATTGCCAATGGCGTCATCATCGAAGCCGCCAAATTTTCAAAGTTCTTGACCGGAGCTGCTGCTTATAACTCGGACAAGATCAAGATCCTACCATACTGGGCAGAGCACCCCGCATTCAATGGTGTCTTCCAGCCAACACAGCGCTCAGACTGCATCCATGATCAGAGCCCTGCTTCTTCAAAAGCCAATTCGAGGGTGAACTCCACCTTTCCATCCCCCAATGTGGCCCTTGCGACTACAAGCAGCGAGGTTAGCATGAAAAGCACTAGTCGGTCTCGACACAATCGAGGTCTATTTGCCGGGATTTTTGCCTGCTTCAAAAGCAGCAAGCAGCATCGCATCGCCCCACGTAGACCGGCACGAGTGGAGCCCAAAAGCTATTTTGCCAATGAGAGAACTTTCATCCAATGGTCCAGTTCCGCTCTATGGCTACTGTCAGTTGCCGCTATCATCTCCGAACGAGAATCGGCGGACGGTGTCCCATATTTGACAAACACCGGTCTTGCATTGTGTGTTGGGTCCATCATCCTATTGATCCATGCCATCGTTGTGTACTTCCGACGCATCAAGCTTATGCAGACAGGAAACCCCAATGGTTACGTCGATAGGATTGGACCAATAGTGCTGACAACGGTCGTTTTTCTTGGCGTTGTTGTTCTTTTGGTGGAGAAAACGAGAAAAGTAGTTGTCAATGCCAATGAAAACGCTGGAGGGTTCCTACGACCTGAGAAGGGAAAATGTGTTTTGAGGTCCTCTAACGAAGGCGTTTCAGCCTTGTTGTACGAGCCCAGCGACGTAGCTGTGGATGATGAGAACGACTTGCTCCTCACAGTATCCCTTACACAGGTGTTTGGGCACTCTAAGAAGGACCCCATGGCACCTATTCGTCAGCTTATTGACATAGATGGGGCGG
>JAAMXS010000473.1:0-18273 GCA_019693525.1 Cylindrotheca fusiformis | reverse complement strand
TTGGACTGCTGGTAGGACCGTCGGTTGGACCAGATGTAGGGCCAGATGTCGGTCCAGCAGTCGGACCAGTTGTGGGACCAGCAGTCGGACCAGATGTGGGTCCAGAAGTGGGTCCACTGGTTGGTCCACTTGTAGGGCCTGAAGTTGGTTCACTTGTAGGGCCTGACGTAGGACCAGAGGTTGGGCCCACGGTTGGTCCCGAAGTTGGTCCTGACGTAGGACCAGATGTCGGTCCTGAAGTAGGGCCGGATGTTGGTCCTGAGGTAGGTCCGGAAGTTGGTCCTGAGGTGGGAACAGCAGTTGGTCCGGATGTTGGTCCTGAGGTAGGACCGTATGTTGGACCTAAGGTGGGGCCAGAGGTCGGTCCTGAGGTAGGTCCAGAGGTTGGACCAGAAGTTGGATCCGAAGTTGGACCACTAGTGGGACCTGAAGTCGGTGCGCTGGTCGGACCTGATGTGGGGCCTGAGGTAGGACCCGACGTTGGTCCAGACGTTGGATGTGAGGTTGGTCCGGTAGTTGGTCCCGAAGTGGGGCCAGAAGTTGGTCCAGAAGTTGGTTCGGAGGTCGGGCCAGCAGTAGGCCCTCCGGTGGGCCCCGACGTTGGACCTGCTGTTGGGCCGGTCGTAGGTCCCGCTGTTGGTTCTTCAGTCGGTCCACCAGTAGGGCCTCCAGTGGGAGCAGAAGTTGGACTGTTAGTGGGACCAACGGTAGGGGAAGATGTTGGACCCGAAGTTGGAGCACTGGTGGGATGCGACGTCGGTCCTGATGTGGGATAGCTGGTGGGGCCAGAGGTCGGTCCTCTTGTTGGTGTGAATGTTGGACTGCTGGTAGGACCGTCGGTTGGACCAGATGTAGGGCCCGATGTCGGACCGGTTGTTGGATCAGCTGTTGGACCAGCAGTCGGACCAGATGTGGGTTCAGAAGTGGGTCCACTCGTCGGTCCACTTGTAGGGCCTGAAGTTGGTCCACTTGTAGGGCGTGAAGTTGGTCCACTTGTAGGGCCTGAAGTTGGTTCACTTGTAGGGCCTGACGTAGGACCAGAGGTTGGG
The DNA here is from genome assembly GCA_019693525.1 of Cylindrotheca fusiformis. NCBI lineage: Eukaryota > Bacillariophyta > Bacillariophyceae > Bacillariales > Bacillariaceae > Cylindrotheca > Cylindrotheca fusiformis. Next base: position 17,224 of record JAAMXS010000473.1, on the reverse strand, counting down.
CCCAAGGTTGGTCCTGAGGTGGGAAAAGAGGTTGGTCCTGAGGTGGGACCAGTCGTTGGTCCTGAGGTAGGACCGGATGTTGGCCCAGATGTTGGACCAAACGTAGGGTCAGAGGTCGGTCCTGAGGTAGGTCCAGAGGTTGGACCAGAAGTTGGACCACTAGTGGGACCTGAAGTCGGTGCGCTGGTCGGACCCAATGTGGGTCCTGAAGTAGGACCAAACGTTGGTCCAAATGTTGGACCAGAGGTTGGTCCGGTAGTTGGTCCCGAAGTGGGGCCAGACGTTGGTCCAGACGTTGGTTCGGAGGTCGGGCCAGTAGTAGGCCCTGCGGTGGGCCCCGACGTTGGACCTGCTGTTGGGCCGGTCGTAGGTCCCGCTGTTGGTTCTTCAGTCGGTCCACCAGTAGGGCCTCCAGTGGGAGCAGAAGTTGGACTGTCAGTGGGACCAACGGTAGGGAAAGATGTTGGACCCGAAGTTGGAGCACTGGTGGGATGCGACGTCGGTCCCGATGTGGGATAGCTGGTGGGGCCAGAGGTCGGTCCTCTTGTTGGTGTGAATGTTGGACTGCTGGTAGGACCGTCGGTTGGACCAGATGTAGGGCCCGATGTCGGACCGGTTGTTGGATCAGCTGTCGGACCAGAAGTGGGTCCACTGGACGGTTCACTTGTAGGGCCTGACGTTGGACGAGATGTTGGTCCCAAAGTTGGTCCCGAAGTAGGTCCGGATGTTGGCCTGGATGTGGGACCCGAGGTTGGACCAGTTGTTGGCTTGCTAGTCGGACCTGAAGTTGGACCTGTAGTTGGTCCACTGGTCGGACCAGAGGTGGGGCCCGATGTTGGTCCACTGGTCGGACCAGAGGTGGGGCCCGATGTTGGTCCACTGGTCGGACCAGAGGTGGGGCCTGAGGTAGGTCCAAAGGTTGGGTCAGAAGTTGGACCACTAGTGGGACCTGAAGTTGGCCCGCTGGTTGGACCTGAAGTTGGAGCAGAGGTAGGGCCGGTAGTTGGGCCGGAGGTCGGACCAGAAGTCGGTTTCGATGTTGGTCCCAAAGTGGGGCCGGATGTCGGTCCAGAAGTCGGTCCAGACGTTGGTGGGGAAGTCGGGCCAGGAGTAGGTCCTCCGGTGGGCCCCGACGTTGGACCTGCTGTTGGGCCGGTGGTAGGTCCCAACGTTGGGTCTTCAGTCGGTCCACCAGTAGGGCCTCCAGTGGGAGCAGAAGTTGGACTGCCAGTGGGACCAACGGTAGGGGCCGATGTTGGACCCAAAGTTGGAACACTTGTGGGATCGGACGTCGGACCTGATGTGGGATAGCTGGTGGGGCCAGAGGTCGGTCCTCTTGTTGGTGTGAATGTTGGACTGCTGGTAGGACCGTCGGTTGGACCAGATGTGGGGCCCGATGTCGGACCGGTTGTTGGACCAGCTGTCGGACCAGATGTGGGTCCAGAAGTGGGTCCACTGGTTGGTTCACCTGTAGGGCCTGCCGTTGGACCAAATGTTGGGTCCAAAGTTGGTCCAGAAGTAGGACCAGATGTTGGTCCGAATGTTGGCCGGGATGTTGGACGAGAGGTTGGTCCCGAGGTTGGACCAGTTGTTGGATTTCTAGTCGGACCTGAAGATGGACCTGTAGTTGGTCCACTGGTCGGACCAGAGGTGGGACCCGAAGTTGGTCCGGATGTTGGTCCACTGGTCGGTCCAGATGTGGGGCCTGAAGTCGGACCACTAGTCGGTCCGGATGTTGGTTCCAAAGTCGGCTCAGCAGTAGGGCCTGAAGTAGGTCGAGACGTTGGACCAGATGTCGGATCAGAGGTGGGTTGGGACGTTGGTAAGGAAGTTGGTCTAGAGGTCGGGCCAGAGGTTGGTCTTCCGGTGGGCCCCAACGTTGGACCTGCGGTTGGCCCGGTGGTAGGTTCCGGAGTTGGTTCTTCAGTCGGTCCACCAGTAGGGCCTCCAGTGGGAGCAGAAGTTGGACTGACTGTGGGACTAATGGTAGGGTCAGATGTTGGACCCGAAGTTGGAACACTGGTGGGATCTGACGTCGGTTCTGATGTGGGATAGCTAGTGGGGCCAGAGGTCGGGCCTCTTGTTGGTGCAAATGTTGGACTGCTGGTAGGACCTTCGGTTGGGCCAGAAGTAGGACCGGAAGTAGGACCAAGTGTTGGGCCGGATGTTGGTTCGCTAGTAGGACCAGAAGTTGGGTCTGAGGTGGGACCCGACGTTGGCACCGAAGTAGGAACACTCGTTGGACCAGATGTAGGTCCTAACGTCGGTTCAATTGTAGGTCCTGCAGTCGGACCAGATGTTGGCCCAGAAGTTGGCCCCGGCGTTGGACCAGGGGTAGGTCCGGAGGTGGGACCAGAAGTTGGGCCAACAGTAGGATTCGCAGTTGGTCGGGAGGTTGGTCCAGACGTCGGTCCGGATGTCGGTCCGGAAGTAGGGCCCGCCGATGGATGTGTAGTAGGTCCAGTGGTTGGTCCTGACGTCGGTCCGGAGGTTGGGCCGGATGTCGGTAGAGATGTCGGTCCGGAGGTTGGGCCAGCAGTTGGATCTGTGGTAGGTCCAGAGGTTGGACCAGCTGTAGGAGTTGCAGTAGGTCCCGCGGTTGGGTGTGTAGTAGGTCCAGAGGTGGGTCCAGAGCTAGGGGCTAACGTTGGTCCTCCAGTTGGTCCTTCGGTTGGAACTGGGGATGGACCCCCTGTGGGCGCTGAAGTGGGAAACCGAGTTGGACCTCCAGTGGGTCCTGTTGTTGGGCTTTCAGTGGGACCTCCAGTGGGCTCTGACGTGGGATAGCTGGTGGGGCTCGCGGTGGGGCCTTTTGTTGGCGTGAAGGTTGGACTACTGGTAGGAGCTTCGGTTGGTCCATATGTTGGTTCGGAAGTAGGTCCCGCTGTTGGACCGGACGTTGGGCTCAAAGTCGGTTCGAAAGTGGGACCAGCTGTGGGACCAGATGTAGGACCCGGGGTGGGGCCCTGAGTGGGGTCCAAAGTTGGACCGGAGGTTGGACCAGAAGTAGGGCCGGAAGTAGGCTCAGAAGTTGGACTGGAAGTTGGATCCGAGGTTGGACCGGCAGTTGGACTAAACGTTGGAGAAGCCGTAGGCCCAGAGGTTGGGTCTTCGGTCGGTTCAGAAGTGGGAACAGTCGTAGCAGCTGGTGTGGGCGCCGATGTGGGGCCACTAGTAGGACCTTCTGTTCCACAGATTTCATAACAATCCAACAGAAACCTGTACTCATAGTAGTCGTCCATTCCATCTGTGGGAGTCTCACAGTAGTTGCAGTCATCGTCTTCCATGTGACCACACAAGAACAGGTACAACTTCACATCCGCTTTGCCCTCGAAGCAAACCGCAGTAAAGTTCTTGCTCCATTCCACAGGTACTCTCGTGTTCACGTCGCATTCGACATTGGTAATGCCTGAGTAGTAGTGGACTGCCAATTTGGAAATGATACCATCGAAGAATCCTTGATCAATCTGAAAGTCAACCGTGCTACCATCGTGGCTCTGGCCGGTGATTTGAATCGGCAAATGGTCTTCATCCAGGGGAGTCATAGCATCGTTTTCTTCACAAGTAGTTGGTCCATTCCCTTGCTGGGCCACAAGTTCTTCCACAGCCTTGTAGATGCAGTTGGTGGGAGCATTGCTGGAGGTTGGACCACCGGTAGGCCCCGTGGTAGGATCGGAGGTTGGGTAAGAAGTCGGTCCTGCAGTGGGTGCATCGGTGGGGACGGAGGTAGGTCCTGTAGTGGGTGCATCGGTGGGGCCAGAGGTAGGCCCTGCAGTGGGTTCCCTTGTCGGTCCATAGGTCGGGTAGCTGGTGGGATCGCTGGTGGGACCCAAAGTCGGTTCGTCGGTGGGATCCAATGTGGCTTCCGTGGGTCCCGATGTCGGTTCACTGGTCGGTCCTGTGGTCGGAGTGAACGTTGGGCCTGCCGTTGGACTGAAGGTTGGACTTGAGCTAGGTCCACTGGTTGGACTGTAGGTTGGATCAGCCGTGATGGTGGAGCAGGGTGCGTAACAATCTAACGAGAACCGGTACTCGTAGTAATCGTCCATGCCGGAGGTAGGAGTCTCACAGTAGTCACAATCCTCTTCTTCTTCGTGTCCGCAGAGGTACAGATACAATTTGACATCGGCCTTGCCCTCAAAGCAGACGGCAGTGAATGTCTTGGTCCAGTCGGCTGTGACATCCGTGTTGAGATCACATTCGATGTCGGTAATGCTAGAGTAGTAGTGGACGGCCATTTTGGCAATGGTCCCATCCACAAAGCCTTGTTCGATTTGGAATTCGATGCTGCCTCCATCTTCGCTGTTGTCCAAGATTTGAATGGGTAGATTCTCGTCGTCCAAGGTCGTCATCGATTCGCCGTTTTGGCAAGTGGTGGGTCCATTTCCCTGTTGGGCCACCAAATGTTCGGTCGGATCGTCAACACAGGGCGCTTCTTCGCAAATATTACAGGCCAATTGCAAATCGTAGCGACAGACCTCGCTGAGGGGGTCCCATCCATCGCAAACGTCCTTGTTTTCGTTGGAATCCGCAGTGAGCATTGTGTAAATGTGAACCATGGACCAACCATTGACACAGTCAGTGGTAAAGGACGAGGTGGTAGCACCTGGAGCCAATCCCGTGTACTTGTCGAGTCCTTGCACAGTTTCGGTGGATGAATCGAAGGCCACTGGCATGACCCATTCCAAATCGGCCGCTCCCCAATTGGTTAACGTCCAAGTCACTTGTGACATGGAGGAATCGGTAATGCCAATGGCTGCGGTATCGAAATTGAATGCATCGCAGTCGGATCCCAACTGCACAGCCTCGGAGGCTTCGACGCATACTGGAGCCGCAGTGGGTGCCAATGTTGATGGGTTTTCGGATCCTTCAACTGGTGTGCACGTAATGGTTCCGGTATAGGTTTTTCCATGCAACTGAAGATTTCCGGCATTGCCGCCCGTCGTCGCAAAGGACCTGGCCACAAGGAGACCATCGAGGAATCCGGCATCCCCCTTGAGTTCGACATGGGAAAAGGGTGCAATGACCGAAGGTCCGAACTGCCGGCCATCCGGAGTCTTGGTAAGAATGACATCTTCGTTGGTGTTGAAAATGACCAATGTTTGGCCATTGTCAGATCCTTGACCATCGGGATTAAAGTCGTAGGTAGTGAAGGTCCCACCATGAGTCAAGACAAAGACATGTTCTGAGGATTGAGCAGATCGTGCAAGGTCCTCGAAGAGATCAAAGTCAATGACAGCATCCAAGGATACGCCGATTTCTTTTCCAACATTCCAATTGAAATTGACATTCCCATCAATGGATTGGATATAACTCATACCGTTGACAGGTTTGCTTATATTCGGGTTGGGATCGGACAAAGCTCCACCAATGGCCAATCCAGTGTAGATGTTGTGGGCCGCAATAGCAGCGTCTTCCTTGGTAATGACAGAGAAACGTTCGGTATCTTCGGGCAAGGAGCAGGCGTACGCATCATCCCCGTTTCCGTTGCCACCAGAAGACGAACAATCATCATAGGGGGTTTCCACAAACCACCAACACTCGCTTCCTGTAGGATTTCCAGTACATGTCTGATACTCGGAAGGACGGCAGGAAACAGTAGATGGCGTATCGAGATCTCCAAAGACGGAGATATCATCTCTCGAGTTGAAACATCCGTTCCCATCCTTCATGAGAAACTTGGCAGTTTCTCCTCGTGGGACGTAAACGCACATGTAGGCATCATCTGGAAAGTTGGTCATTTCGCTTCCACGGGCATCCCACCCGTTGTTGTTGGAGTCATCGATCAAACATTTCGTGACGGGATCACCAGAATCGCAGGCATGCGACAGAGTCGACGATCCGCCGGAGGATCGCACCTTGGGACAATCCACGAGATCGACATCGTATTGCAAACACACGCGATACAGGCACGTATCTTGTCCACACGATGTCCCATCTTCCACCTTTTCAATTGTCCAATCAATACATTCTTCCTGAGTCGAACAACTATTCAGAGGATCCGCTGTGGTCGATGCAGCCATCAGCCACCCAACCAACAGAAAAACCGTGCACGCCTTCATGTTGAAAGTCGAGCTCCTTCGATTCGTCTTCGTTAACTTGCGGTTGCAATGAGTTTCAACAGTCTCGAATGTCTGTGTTTTCTTGTTTGAAATTCGTTGTTGTGTGTATACAGTCGGTAGTACAGCAAGAGCGATGATTTAACAAGATCACTTTGGATGCAACACACCAATGGTATTATTGCGGCAACAACAAAGAGTTTTTCACATAATCGGTCTTCCCATGCATCACGTAAAAAGAAGGGTTTTCAAGGGTGTACGTGACGGCCATCCCTTCAATGAGTGATCATCGTAGAGTTCACGTGTAGCAATGTACTGTCTGTGCAGGATCCAACAATAGTTTTGGATATCCCCCCATCCCGGTACTTTGTGTCCAGACTGAAGGACAGTCTGACAGACTTGCAATCGATTGATTCGCACCAATGACTTCTTCCTCACGACATTGGATTAGGTTCACCATAAAGCAACAACAAGTATTTTGGCAACTAACGAAGCTAGACTAATATCTCTATATGTTTGAATTCATACTTCATGCCTTCGCTCACGCTTTATGGTTAAATTGCTGCATCATCTTATTGCTTCTCGTCCAGCACCTACCAATAATAGCAAAACACATCTTCTTCCAAAACTTCATCCATTTATTAAACCATTCATTCATCCACTCACACATCTCCATTGCTTTCACAGTCAGGTACGCTCCATCCATTCATTTTGTACACTCGTCATGAATAGTACTTGACGTATCCATTTCAGGCACAAGTGTCCTTTCTGCATGTGTTCATAGTGGTTTACGTTTTGTCTTCTTGTTCACCAAATGTAATATCCATGGGCAATGCCAAGTATTCTGTACTATCGAATTCTTTCACGGGCTCCGTCCCACCAGCGCAAGATTCCAAATTATTCTTCTCGTCTCCCATATCGGCTTGCACCTGTTCAAAATCCTTTTTCGAAGTACAGAACCGTATCTTTTGTTTCGTTACGGGATCAATAAAGGGATACACGACCTTCCAAAATCCCTGAAAGATCCAGGGAGGGTTGCAAATGTATCCACGATGCAATCGTTCGGGATAGTGATGTTGCAAAACGTCGAGGGTGTATCTCGCCGTACCCAATGGAGGCGCATGACGCAATTTGAAACCGTCATAGTCAATGACGATGCAAATGCGAGATTGTCCCTTCCGAGCGGAACAGGCAATGGCCTTTTCCATATGATATACCAAATGACGCATATTGTTCACATGATCTTTTGTATTTTCCTTACCGGGACGCATATACAAGACTGCCCGACCGTCCTTATCATGACCCCGAACATACAATTTACCCGTTTCATTTTCTTTTCGAATTATTGCCGCGAGATCTTCTTCTCCCATGTTGGCAGGAGTAGCATTGTCTATATCTTCTTGTTCCTTTTGCAAACAGGTTGCAATCGCATCAACATGAAATTCCTTTCGCCATTTCAAGGTCCGTTGGATCGATTCGATAGCCTTTGGAACGTTTCCCTTTTCGGCACGTAAATGTCGCAGAGGCATGAAATCATCCGATAGGAAGGCTAAGATTCCTCCATTGTCCGCATCATCATCCTCCACCTGAACTGTCACGGCAGTTAGAATTTCTTGAACTTGGCTTAATTCCGTTGCGGTTGCATCGTAATCCACAGACTTATTCAAAGCATCTTTCCAAGAGGAATAAGAGTTTGTATTCGTGGTATCTGCTGTCATCTTTCTTCTTTTCTTGGGGGGTTGAGTGGAATGCTTTATTATTGCTAGTAGTAGTAGTGGCTTTGCTTCATCATTCGTGTGAGAATAATAAAAGAGTTGCTGCATCATTGTTTGCCAAGACGACGTGGCGCGCCCAAAATTTTGATCTGTTCTCCGACTGGGACTGAATCAGTCCCAAGCATGACCGGCTGGCGCGCTCCAGCCTGTGCACCATGGGGACAGTGGTCACAGCCGGAGTAAAGAGAAGGATTTAGTTCATACTCAGGGATCCTATCTGGTTTTGCATACATCTTGCTTTCATTATTGCAGTAAGTACTAGAAGTTAGTTTAGTCGTATCGATTCTAATTTGTATAAACTCTGCATGTCCTTTCCGGGTCGTTTGCCAAAAAAAAAAAAAAAAGTCAAGACATTCAACAACAAGTGCATAGTACGATGGAGACTCTTATATCGACACTCTTGTTCCATTGCATCAACCATCACTTTGTGAACCAAAAACGAGTATCCAAAAAATTTGGACAAGTACTAGTCCCCACCCAAAAAAAGTCAATCCCACCTACTTTGTCTCCGTTTCGCCGCCTCAATATCATCATCTTCATCACTTCTAAACGGGGATGCCCAAAATGTTAACAAGTATCGACAATTCCTCGTTGGATATAATCTCCTCCCCACTTTGAATTCTTCGAAGCAAATCAATATCTTGTGTCATGTGTTCTTTGGACGTTGTACCATCGAGTGGGGTGATTCCAAGTTTCATTACCGTAGCATACAATAACAATTCGGGAGACAATCCCTTCGCATTGGCCATTGGGATTACCACTTGACGATTGCGTAGGAAATGACGATTTGCACCCAACGTCCAAAAGGATTGATATTCCATACCGTGTTGACGACAAAAGGTACGAATGTCCACATCGTACTGGGTATCGGCATAGAATCGATTTTGGACCACGGCAGGTTTGATCTTGGCTTGTTCGTACAGGTATCGAACGGCTGCGATATCGTAAAAGTTACTGATCCCAATTTGTCGTACAATGCCCCGTTCCACAAATTCTTCCAACACACGCCATACGGTCAAGGTTCGTTCCCAAGTATCTTCTGGCCCATGCATGATCCAACTGTCCAAATAATCCGTCTGTAATTGTTCCAAACTTTTCTGTAGCGATTGTCTCACCTGTCCTTCCAACGGAGCATGTTTGTCGTAGGGGATTCGATTGACATCTTGACCGCTAACACTGGTAAACTTGGTTTGCAACCAAACATCTTGTCGTGTCCAACCAAGCTCGGTCGCTGCAGCCTTCCATCCCATTCCGACTCCCGGTTCATGATAATGTTTGGGTTGACAGGCAGTATCAATATGTCGAAAACCAGCTTTCATTGCCTCATATACTAGATCCATTGTAGCATCGTGTTTCCATGCCGTCCCATAAATGATACGAGGAGACGTGACAGCAGGAGGATCCATTGGTGTTGTTGTTGTTGTTGTTGTTGTTGTACTAGTACTAGTAATACTGCCATCTTTGGCCGACACTTCGACGTCCAATGCCGAACTGAAGCAACAGACTGCCAACAACAGAACAAGCAGCAGCGTCGAGGAACTCTGTTCTAGTAGAGACATTCTGAAAAAGGGGGGGCTTTTGGATTGCTACTATAGAATAGATGAGGGGGGCATCGCAAGCAATGGTCTTGTTTCTTTTGACAGCGAAACACGAAAGCGATCCAAGGTACATCCAATCCTATAAGAAAACCCTAATTTATCCCCATAATAAAAGGATCCAACCATCGTTCGTACGTCACCCGAATCGAACGTCATAGTGGTACGTGTTTTGTTCTTGTTGCATGTGTGGAAGGCAATAGTTATAAAGCAAGCACAAACAATTGACCCTCATCTCATATTCGAATGGAACAAACGTGTTGTTGCATTAAACACTACATTTTACTAGGCCAATAATAATGAGACAATTTCTACTTTCTCTTCTACTCGTGGTGGTAGTATGGATTCCGTTGTGGGTATCGTCATTTCAACTTGTTCCAACAACGACGACGACATCATCAACAAGGCCAAAGCAACGACAACGACAAGGAAGCACATCAAAGTTTGCACCATTACAAAGAAAAATTCTCCACAAGACGAATACATATTTTCTTTTCGGTGCCTCACAAGATGATGAAACTACAACAGACAACAAGAAACAGGGATGCTTCTTGAATTGGGGTCTTTTGTTATCGTCATTTTCCGATGGACTTGTACCAAATGAAAAAGCACAAAATTTCTTAATGAATGGATTGGTCCAAACACTTTGGAGGGATCGTAAATACACCATTGAACAACGAGTTGAACAATCGGCATTGGTCAGTTCTTGTTGTGGTCCCACGGATATTAACAGTCTCAATGAAATGCTCGACGCAACAACAACAGAAGAAACAGAAGAAAAAGAATTGTCATGGCAAGAGAGTCTAAAAGCCCTCATGTCGTTGCAGTCGGAACAGGAAGAGGAGGAATCATCATCATTATCATCATTATCAATGGAATTGCGTTTGGTATACATTCCAACTGCCATGTATGCGTTACGGAAAGATTCCAACAACACTCCAGGAAAACAACGACAACGAGCAAGAGCTGATGGGAAAAAGAGACGAAATGAAATTGTTCAACTGTTGAAAGAAAAAGTGTTTGTTGGACAAAAAGTGAACATCTTATCCGTAACATTGGACTTTGATGATGGAAGCATCAAACAACCAGAGGGATCCAAAGACCGTTCCAAGTTCCCAAGTAACGGCAAAGAAGCCTTGGATGATTGGAAACCAAATTTGATTTATGTACAGGGTGGCAATACGTTCTGGCTGTACCATTGTATTGAGAAAGGAAATTGGAAAGACATTCTAACATCGGCAGTGATGGGAAAAGATGCTGCCGTGTACTGTGGAACTAGCGCTGGAGCAATCATTGCAGGTTCGTCTATGGAAACTGCCACATGGAAGGGATGGGATGACCCATCCGTCGTTCCAGATCGGCCAACATACAAAGATTGGGCCGATGTACGAGGCCTGTCATTGGCTGGAGATATTTCCATCTTTCCTCACATGGACGACACCTGGACGCCTTTGGTCGAAGAAAAGATATCCGAATGGAACGAAAGCAAGAATATTGTACGTTGTCTCTGGGATGAAGATGTACTTTGTATTGATGGACGTCGCAGGACTGTCCAGGAACTTTCGACCAAACAGGCACCCTATGAAAATGCAACGGCTTGAGACGAACGAAAAACACTCCACACGCACACACACAAAAAGCAAAAAGCACAGCAGACCCATGGACGAAACTCACGCCAAAGACAAGGAGTCTGCTGGCTGTACTACACTCGCTTGTGGCTATGGGATTGGTGCTCAAACCGCTACATCTTTTGAAAACCAAGGAATTATCATACTGCAATGGAAAAGCAGCAAGTTGTTTTAAAAAGAACTATAAAGTGGCCGCGGGGGGCATAAGAAAAATAGAGCACCATACTGCATTTGGAAACATGGTGATAGTCTATTCTGCATTGTATCAAGCATCTTCGTGGCTACGTCGATTGACGATCCTGTCATTTTCTAGCCCCAAATGCGCACTTTTTAGTAGTCAAGACAGTCAACTACACTATCTTAGAAGTCCAAGTTGTCAAATGTCACACACAGGTTTTTTAATAGTCCAAGGTGTCACAAGCATTGGGCCTTATTATGGCCACAAACGGCAGGAATGACTCCCTGTTTATGACCCGTGTCAAATAGCCCGCAAAATCTGATCATGATTTCGTAAAAATGTATCGCTGCCTCCTCACTCGAGACATCCGAAGTTTTTCCTTTGGATTTACACATATTCGCTTCATTGGGCTGTGTGTGTCTTCTCTTCTTGTTTCCACACAAGACAACAAAAAGGAAGACGAAGCAAGCAGCAGCAACATTACAATGACCAAACATGTTGTTTTCAACGAAAGCTCCAATCAGGTGAAGGAATATATTCATCTTGATCCAGATGACAAGACCAATTATTGGGTCTCTAAAGAAGACATAATGAGGTTTCGTAGGGAAGTTCACGCGGAGGCATTACTATCACAGACGCGAGCTATGGTCACAAAGGTAATCATGGGATTGAACCAAAAGACTGAGGAAGACGAAATGACTACACAACAGGTAGACTCAATCATGGCAGGAGGGATGCAAGGGACATTGCAGTTCTTGGACCAAAATGGTGTCAAGCTGGCTCCTCCTCCTCCGCTTCCACCACCACCGCCCCCTCCTCCTTCTCAAGCTGCAATGTCCGACCAGGAAATGGCAGGACAACAGCAAGTACGAAACATGATCCGGCAAAAGCTACTTGCTGATCGACCAACGGGGGTATCGGAAGATGCTTTGGAGCGTCAGATCCAGCAAATCATGCAACTTCCTCGGCCCAAAATCTTGGAATTTTTGCAACAGCAGCAACCTCCTCCTCCTCGTCGAATCAATTGGATTGTTGACTCTACGGATTATTGGAAGGATCTTCCACCTACCATTCGGCAAGCAGCACAAGTATTGGGGTACAATGAAGAGTTGTGGAATAACAGTGAACAACCGAACGAAAGTGACATGGCATTTAGAAATCTTTCAGAGATGCAACAACGAGCAGTGCTATATTTGGGATCGACTCCAGATCAATGGGATAACAACGACGAAGCATCATCGCCCCCTCCGCCACCACCGCCGCCTGAGGATGAAGACGATGAGGATGAAGAAGTCTTCTCCGAGAGCGATGAGGAAGTGCAAAAGGAGCCCACCCAAGACGAGATCATGATGATAAAGATTCGAGAACTCGTCGCGACCAAGCTACGATCCGATCATAACTTTCCATCTGAAGCAGCCTTTCAAAGGGCCATTGGGCAAATCATGAGCTTGCCACGGGATAAAATCAAGGAGTTTTTGCAAAAACCATCTCCACGGGCTGAACCACTTGCTGCCGAAGAACCAAATCCAGAAGTGGCGATGATGGAGAAGATTCGGGGCCTTGTGGCATACAAGCTTCAACGAGAGCTGAACATCTTTGAACCAAGCGACTTGTTGGAGGGTGCCATTGATGAGATCATGAGCTTGCCAAGAGAGCAAATCAAGATGTATTTGGAAAGACCTTTGCTTCCCAAAGACATGCAACCGAAACAATTCAATTGGGTTTGGGACTCGGACGCCGAATGGGTGGATCTTCCAACTGAAATCCAAGAAGCGGCAACAGAGCTAGGTTTTGCTGAGGATACCTGGAATAAAACAGAACAGCCAGCGGAAAGCGACATGGAGTGGGATGCTCTCACTCCGTCACAGCAAAGAGCTGCCGCGGTGTTGGGATACACTAAAGAGCAATGGGACGATGTTGGTCAAGAAAACGAGGAAACATCGAGTGGGGGAGAAGAAGAAGAAGAGGAGAGGCCTGACTCCAACTTCGCAATTGACAATGAAGAAGAAAAGTTTTTCTCTAACTTTTTGAGTGAAAGCAAGCCAAAGGGTGGTTTGAACTCGCTAGCGCTCACGGATGATGAAACAGAGTTTTCAGATTCCGAAACTGAGCAGAGGACTTCTGAGTCCTCACTGTCTCAATCGTCTAGCAAACAAGATCCATTTACAAACAAACTGGAAACGTTTATGACGCTGTGGGCCTTCGATCCTAATGCACTAAATACTTAATAGAAGCTAAAGGACTCCTTCTTTTGTGTTCATTGCTGTTGCTGTTCCTTTGGCCAGACCCCTACTACTAAGTTTGCGCTTCTTCCATCAATACTGAACACCAGGGAATAGTTTTAGCAATTATCCTTAGAGCATACATTGATAATAAAAAACACAATTCTAAGATTTCTAAAAGTATAAAGTCATATTTGTACAAAATCATAGCAGGTATGCGTCGACTTAAGAACGTTGATCTACAGCTGCCACTAGCATCTCCGAATCCTATTGTTTCACTAATCAACAATAACGACTATTGCCATATTCTCAGCTTCTTTCTCTGGCAGTTTTTATTGCGCTACTTGCTTATCGAAGGACAGTTCCCAGTTCATTTGAAGATTTCACTTCCTCCTGTTGAGCTACTGTTGGCCATTCTTTTTGCTTCTATGTCTGTTGCAACTTCGTCGAGGATTCAATGGGCACAAAGCAATGGAACATCGGCCAAGGATTCCAAATGAGGCGTTTCTCGTGATTTCGACGTCCTATTCCTCCATAGGTGCTCCGAAGTGAGGCTGATTGTTCTGTACTGAAGAAATTCAATTGAAACGTCTTACAAGTTGCGATGAAAGACATTCTTGACTCCAAAAGCTATCCAGAAATGGCCGATCGTCCAAGTTCTTTTCGTCACCAGACAAATCATGGTTTGCAGATTGCTTCCAGCTGTAAATGGGATGCCAGTAAATTCCATTGAAAAGTAGTCGTCGCATATTTCTTCGGCTTTGCAATTTTTAAGTGAATAGAGGGGCGGGGAACGAAGCTCCAAGTGAAAAGCAAGTGCCGTTTTCAAGAATGGAATAGGGGGAGAAATATCTGAAATAACTTTCCAAAAATTCCTTTGATGCCTTTCAATTGTTGCACCGACGTCTTTTGTTGCATCTTCCAACTGCCGGATTGTCGTCTTCACTGTCATCGCGAATCAAGGATCTCTACTGTTCGACCAGCCCGGATTCGTCCAAGATCAAGATTGTCAGCTTTGTTGTGGAGCACATAGATATCGTATGGTCAGACATGGCTTCACTGACAATGCACTGGATGTCCAGAAGTTCATGTCGTTCCGATCAGCCTGCTTCTCTGTGTGTTGTCGACAACAAGAATTAGCACCACTTCTACCCAACCACAGAGCTCATAACCTGTGTCGTCGAGACTTTGTGGAACAGCTACAAACCCCACTGCCGTAGAATCCAACGTTGTTGCCCAGATCACGACACGGGCAAATATTATGCCTGATTTTATAGTACTGGGTGAACGAAAAGAGTCGTAGGATTTCCAATTAACATATCTGGTTCCTTGGAATCTACCAGGTTTCCCCGGCAAAAACTTATAATCACATACGTACTAGAATAGATCCTCGACCAGGGCAAATACCTAAGACTGAATGTTCGGTCGTTCATAACAGTCACTCAATAATGGGACAACCGTTTCCTTCCTTTTGTGGTTCCTTTCTTCATTGAAACATCCCCAAGTAAGCTATATCAAGCTTCGAAGAGTCGGAAACGATGACGAAGCACGTCAATTTTGACGAGGAGCTGAACAAAGTCCAAGAGTTTGAACGAATACCTCGAGAAGAGAAAATGAACCATTGGGTCTCTAGAGAACAAATCCAACTCTTCCGACAAGAGCTCCAAGCTGAGGCCATAATGGAACAAGCCAAAGCCATGGTTACGAAAACTGTATTGGAGTTGAGCAAAAAGTCCGAAGAAAGTGAGGAGGTACAACAAATGGTTGGAACGGTCATGTCACAGGGGATTGATGGTGTTCTAGACTTTCTTTCAGAGCATGGTCAAAGTATACTACCGACAGATGATGCTGCTACTTCGAGCAATCGCGAAGCGGCTATTCCCGCTCCTATTGTAGACCCAGAGGGACAAGTGCGAAACATGGTCAGGCGCAAGCTAGTATTGGTCCAGGAGGAGAGCTTTCTTTCTCAAGAGGACTTGGAACGGCATGTTGATACAATCATGAAGATGCCGAGGGCAAACATTGCCGAATTTCTACAACAAGAGAACAAATCATCCAAGACACATGCTACTACAGCAGTGGACAAGAGTCTTGCTACGCAGGCACATTACAATTGGATGACTGACGGTAACAAGTACTGGTCTGACCTTCCCAAAGAAATCCAAGATGCTGCTGGTGACTTGGGATACGATGAAGACGCCTGGGACAACGGGAAGCAACCGGAAGAAAGCGACAAGGTATGGGAAGATTTAAATCCCAAGCAACAAGCAGCTGCTTCCAAGATTGGCTACGATATGTATACCTGGGATGGCATAGATCCTCCCGCATCGGAGGAGCAGATTATGATGGAAAAGGTACGAGAATTGGTGGAGATAAAAATGAGAAAG
Source organism: Cylindrotheca fusiformis (assembly GCA_019693525.1). Classification (NCBI taxonomy): domain Eukaryota; phylum Bacillariophyta; class Bacillariophyceae; order Bacillariales; family Bacillariaceae; genus Cylindrotheca; species Cylindrotheca fusiformis. The sequence continues at coordinate 1,380 of JAAMXS010000473.1, read as the reverse complement.
GAGCACCCGCATATGCCGCAAGAAGACTTTGATCAAGTGATTGATAACATAATGAGCCTACCCAAGGAGAGAATCAAAGAGTATCTGCAGAAGCCGCTTGCCGTCCCTGTCCCTGTGACTTCTGCGGGTGAGCCTCCTATGAAACAACAGAAGACTATCGCAACCGTGAGTGATAGTGAAGAAGAAGAAAGTGATGATGAAGACATTAATGAAGCGGTTGCTAGTTTTGTCCTTGACACTGATGAGGACGATACCAAACCGATGGATTCTTCTTCTTCGTCCGCATCATTGCACGATGATGAGGGAGAGTTGATATCTACTGGATTTGTTCTGGATGTAAACGAGGATGATAACAAACCGATGGACGAGGATGACGATTCTTCATCTTCCAGAAATGGTCCTTCAGACGAGGAAAGCGATGGTGGCAACGAGGAGAGCACCAGCAGCTCTACTGTGTCTTCGCCTAAACAAGAAGCAAACTTGCAAGAGGAGAAGGAAAAGTTATTATTTGATCAACATGGAGAGCCTGAAGCTGGGTTGGACAACTTGTATGTTCCAGCGGACGATGAAACGGACCTGGAAGATGAGACTGAACATCTCTTGCCAGAGAACGATGCCACCCAGCTACAACAAGACTCAGTTGGGAGTGGCGATTCTTCCTTACGGCAGCGATCGTTGGCTGCTAGTGCAAACGAGAATACCTCTGCTCGTAGCAATATGAAGGGGGATGGTAAGGACAACGAAGCCACACCATTGCTCGAAGCATCGTCGAACGACAGCAACGATGACGACGACAACAACAATGGAGCCCCATCTACTAAGAGCACAAAGATGAACCCCCTACTGATTCTTCCAGGACTACTACTGGTGGGTTGTGGCATTTTTGTTTTGAAATCATTGGTGAACAAGAAAGTATAGTAAATGTTTAATACGCTATTCGCTCCTAGTACTTTTAGATATCGTTTGGTAGTGTAGCACTCATAGAAAAATTTGGATGGGTTTGCTACGGAACAGGATCGGAATAATCGAGTGTCTGGTCCAATTCTAAAGATTGTAAAACGAAAAAGGTCTTGCAAAAGCTGAATGTCTTTCTAATACACCGAAATTAGTAGGGATACGTAGTCCTGATATCAGTTGCTCCGAGCCGTGGAGGAAAAATTTTAGTTGGTTCCATAGCTTGTGTATTCTCCAGCAAGTTGATATTCAGTTTCACTTTCTCCTGCTTCCGTAAATTCAATATCGTCCTTTTGAAGGTTGGTGTCGTACCAAATTCCAACAGCGGAAATGATAAAAACAGTGACAAACATGATAAAAGCGCCAAATGCGTTGTTCCGAGCTTCTGTCGCATCCTTGATTCCTCCAATGAAAAAGGGCTGCGCA
>JAAMXS010000472.1:0-12469 GCA_019693525.1 Cylindrotheca fusiformis | reverse complement strand
TACCTGAAAGTTGCCCTATCTATCATAGTACTATGTCAGAAACCCCAACAATCCACAGTCAATAGCGCGCATTCCAGGTTGAAATAATTATTAGGACAGATGTCCTAATTATTTTCAAATTAGGACAACTGTCCTAATTATTTTCAAATTAGGACAACTGTCCTAATTATTTTCAAATTAGGACATCTGTCCTAATTATTTTCAAATTAGGACATCTGTCCTAATTAAGTTTTTCGAAACATTAGTCCTATGTTGAACTTCGATTTTTTTCGAACATCAAATTTGTTTTATGTTGAATTCGATATGCTCTATGTATTATTTCGGGATGCTTTTTCCCCCTAATCGGAAATGTCATTGGATTCTATAGTTCCGTTGGAAGACTATTTTTTAATAAGTAGATATAACGGCTGTTCGCTCTTTAACGTTAAATTACCGCATCCTCCAGGCTTGCAGCTCAATACGATAGTTTGTTGCAGTTGATCAAACCATCGTGTTACCGCGGCACATGACATTTCCCAAGAATAATTTCGCAATTACGCGATCTTTCTCTGGATACTCGACAAAAAACAAAAGCCTCTTTCTTGAAAAAAATAATTATGTATGGGTGTAGAGGTTCGGCCTGACATTATATGGGTGAGAGAATCACGAATGAAATCCTGAAGAAACAAAGGCCTTTCTTGCAAGAACAGTGAGGATACATAAAGAACCGTTTGGAAGAACTCATCCAAAGATACAGAAAGTGTCATTTCACCATCTCATCAATGTCACGGCTTGGATTTCTATCTCTTTTGTCTCCATCTAGTAGTATGTTCGATGTCATTATCATCGGAGGATCGACGGCGGGGCTTTCCGCGGCGCTAGCCTTATGCCGATCTGTACGTTCAGTTCTGATTGTGGACGCGGGCGAACCTTGCAATCAGCCTGCGGACCATTCGCACAACCTGTTGGGATTTGATGGTGTGCCTCCTATGACCATTCGCGAGCGAGGGATTGCGGATGTCTCGGCATACCCTACCGCACAGTGGAAGACTGGTACCGCGTCCGAATTCAAAAGCAACGATTCCACCATCAGCGTTGGCATCAAAGAAGAAAACAACGATGGTACCCAATGGGTGGAAGGTCGTAAGTTAATCCTTGCCACTGGTTTGAAGGATATTTTGCCGGATGGCATTAGCGGATTGCGCGAATGCTGGGGGAAGTCGGTCATCCACTGTCCCTATTGTCACGGATACGAGTATGCCAACAAAAGAACCGCTATATTTAATATGGAACCTTCCGCGGTTCTACACATGGCTCCGATGTTGAGGAACCTTTCCCAAGAGGTTTTCATTGTTTGTCCACTGGATAGTTCTCCCTTTTCCGAAGATCAACTTGCGACTTTCGAGAAGAACGGAGTTGTATTGGTGGACGGCAAGGTGGAGTCTATTAAGCACACAGATGGCATGCTCGAAGCGCTTGTCCTAGAGGACAAGACGGAATTGGCTATGGATGTTGCCTATATTCGTCCATCCTTTGAGCATCGCTCTCCCCCGATTCCTGGTTTGGACATGAATGAAATGGGATTCATTGGTGTGGATATGCAGACGCAAAAGACCTCCATCCCCAATGTGTACGCCTGTGGAGACTGCACTGACTTCAATCGATCCCTATCCATTGTATTAGCTTCCGGCTTGAGGGCTGGCGCGACGATCAACTACGAGCTGTCGATGGAAGACTGGAGCAAAAAATAGGCACCTATCCATTGCCTTGTAAAGTCGCATTCCTTTAAAGTATAGCCTTATCTCTCTAGAAACCACTGAAAACTCCATTAGCGGTGATGGCCAACTTTTGAATGATTGAGAAAGGCATCTCACTGGTGTACTCCTGAAGATTAAAAACCATAATCTCCAACATTCTTGTGCGTGAAACGTGCGCGGCGAGGGCCTGTTTAGAATCCAAATAAAACCAAAGCTTATCCAGCAGCATCATTCCGGGAGACGTATAGATCAATGGGCCATCCATGATGGGATTCCAACGACGAATTGTTTTCAACCGAAACGTCTATTCTAGTCTGCGTTCACTGTCATCACTGACGCCCGAGAAAGCCGGTAGGAGAGCACAAGAGGTGGCTCAGGGGTTGCAATCCTCATCGTCTGATAATAATACTGATGCGACTCCCAGAACGCTTCCCACGTTGTTGGCTCATGCCGGAATGGAATCTGTCCACAATGCTCCCATGTCTCCACCACTTCACCTTGCCACTACCCATACCAGACCTGCGGACGGTGTCTATCTGGCAGAAGATTCCAAGTACGGTCGAATGGACAACGCAACTCGGTTGCTGTTGGAAAAAACAGTCTTCAGTCTCGAGTGCATCGATCTTCATCCAGCGTCAGAGGACAATATTACAACGCCAACGGCTTCCTTTGCGTTTTCTTCTGGGATGATGGCCGTTACCGCTCTTATTCTTGCCCACAATGGACCGATTACGGTTCTGGTTCCAGACGATGTGTACCATGGTGTTCCTACCGTGTTGCACAATGTATTCGTGCGACACAATAACGTCAGCGTGGAACGTGTCGACATGACAAAGGCATCCAACATTTCCGCCGCCATTGACACTATCCCCAAAACGAACGATGTTGTAGTATGGATCGAAACTCCGTCCAATCCACTGTGCAAAATCTTTGACATTGAAGCCATTTGCAAGGCTGTGGATCCATTGAGACCACAACGACCCAATATTACCACTGTCGTCGATGTAACCTTGGTATCTCCGGTAATAATACGACCGCTTGAGGTACGTATGGCAGAGTGAATTTTTCCCCAGTATGAAAGTACAGAATCATTCACAGTTCGTTTTCTCCGAATGCTATTCCAGTTGGGAGCTGACGTATCCATGCATTCGGGTACGAAGTATCTTGCAGGCCATTCGGATGCTTTGTTGGGGGTGCTGTCTGCATCGCCCACTACACAACGAGGGCAAGAACTAGCCCCAATCATCAAGTCCGTTCAAGTTGATGCGGGAGGAATCGCATCTGCGTTTGACTCGTGGCTTACCCTTCGAGGCCTTCGGACCTTGCAAGTCCGTGTCGAACGACAGTGCCAAACGGCTTCGAAGATTGCCGAATTTTTGGACCGGCACGATTTGGTGTCAGCGGTTCACTATCCAGGTCTTTCCAGTCATCCAAACCATGACGTGGCCAAGCGGCAGATGAGCAATGACATGTATGGCGGAGTCCTTAGTTTTGAAATGGAAGACGAAGTCATGGCCACGGCGCTGGCGGGGGCCCTCCACGTCATACAACGTGCAACCAGTTTAGGGGGTACGGAATCATTAATTGAGCATCGTGCTAGTATTGAACCTCCTGGTCGAGTGACAAGCCCTCCAGGACTGTTGCGTCTGAGCACCGGCCTGGAGGATTCATGTGATATATTACACGACTTGGATAGGGCCCTATCCATAGCGGAAGAGGTTATATCAGGTGGAAAGTAGAGCTATGTTTGAGGTAGATATAGCTTCTTAAAATTGAGTTGGAAAATTGCTCTCTCAATCACAGCATCGCATGGTATTACAGTATGAATATAGTTCTATTGAATCAAATGGGAGGGGTCCTCTAGGACTGGAATCGTTTCAAAAGATCTTCAACTTGTTTCTGAGTCAACGGAATCCAAATCTCGTTGCGTCGGAGAGCGGGAATTGTAAATGGTGGATTGAATTGCCAAAGTGAGAAAGCCTTGAGCGCTTCCTCCTTCTTAATGGAAAGTCCATCGTCGTTCAGTTGCTGAACTAGCTTTTCCACCTTATCCTCGGCTTTGGCCTCGTCGACACTTCCACTAAATGAACTTACAACACCACATTCTGGTGGAACTTCCACAACTCGAACATGTGGGTTCAACGGTTTCGGTATATTGGACAAAGTGTCGTACTTGGCAGGCAAATAAAACTGCATCACTCCCTTGTCACATCGGGAGCCAGTCGTGGTAACTGGGGCGGTCATGTCCATAGAAATGCCTTCTCCTCCTGATGATGATGAATCATTCTGTCCAGTAGCAACTGGAGCAGTCATGCTTATACTTTCCGATCCATCATTCTGAGGTGAACCGCCAACACCAATATACCCAGCCAATGTCCGAAACGCTTTTCCAGTGTTGCCGTCTCTAGAGTAGTCCGTTTCAATCGCGAACCTAGCTCCATACTTTCGAATTTCATAGTCCAACGAGAATGGATTTTTACTCGCAATCGTGCTAGACCTTTGGAACAAAGATTCATACACTGGTTCCGCTGCTCCTGTCTTTCCAAAGACCATACCCATGTTATTTGTTTTGTCTGCTCAGGAAAGTAGTTGTACAAGACTTTTTTGGATTAAACTAGGAAGTTTGACGACATGGTTGACGTCGATCACCTTCGGTTTCATTCGGTTGCCAGCAACGTACGTTGGCAAGAGAGTGATGTGCTGGTTTTATGGCGCATGGTGGATGGCAGACGACGATGGATGACGATTTGATGATGACATTTCTTTGGTCCCGCCATGCTCGAAACTTGAGTTTTGGCGTGTGGCAATAAATTTTTGGGTGAATACCTTGCGAGCTATGCCAGTCAACACATATGACCCGCAATCTATGTACTTGATACGAACGGAAACAATGTCTTGCATTCTCGTTGAAAACCACTGACATAATGACGCAATTGGTCCCAATTGATCACTATCACTATGTATCGCCAAAAATTCTGATCGAACAATTAAAGGCACTAGGCATTCTCATCCAAGACTGCCTCACGGAGTGGTCCTGGCAAGAGGATATGGTGGAAACGTCTTGTGTTCCAGCATCATTCGCCAATGAACTTTTGTGGCACAGGTATTGCGAACAACATCTGGCTGAACCAATAAGCGGTCTCTTTGTTTGGAAGGAAAAATGAGCATTGAAAACAGAATTGTTCCTGCAGCTGACTCTCACGACAGCCGAAGGCGACCGCAAAGCATATCACGAAGAAAAAAGTCAGGCTCCCCCAGGAGGCCTGTCCGAACGGCTCCGAGAAGAAGTAGTCTTAGCAATAGTTTACGAAAGGGTCAAAATGTGGACGTTCCAATTGATCTCAGTGCTGCAAGCAACTCGCCTACTAACGTGACCGGAGTCGAAAGAAACCCTTGCATCAGCAACAGAGTAAAAAGTGACTCAGCGGCTGTCGAATCTGATGAGCAGCAAGATCAAGAGGGGAAGGCTGAACTAAGGAGACGCAGAAGAAGCACGGGGAATCTTCGTCCACAGCCAACGAGGGCAGGGAGCTTGCGATTACAGCCTATGATAGCATCAGGACGAACTGGCAGACGACTTCGCAACAACAACGACCAAACAGCTTCCAGTGAAGAATCTGGCAGTACGGGACCACGGTCGTCGGAGACCCGCACACCTGGTCGACGAAAAAGTCCCGGCAGGATGCACAATATGGCAGTTGCGAAGAGGGATTCCAACAGTATGGAACCCCGGCCTTCAAATAGAAGGAGAAGTCCTGGCAGGATGAGCAATATGGCAATTGTGAAGAGGGAATCCGACATTAAAGAACCCCAATCTTCCGAGGTCCGTTCATCAACTAGTAGAAGGAAAAGTCCTGGCAGGATGAGCAATATGGCAGCTGTGAAGAGAGATTCCGACGGCACGGAAACTCAGTCTTCCGAGATCCGTTCGTCTACTAGTAGAAGGAAAAGCCCTGGCAGGATGCAAAGTCGTACTACGGTTGCGAGGGGGGATCCTGACGGCACGGAAACTCAGTCTTGGACGCGCACACCTAGTAGAAGGAAAAGCCCTGGCAGGATGCAAAGTCGGGCGCTTGCGAGGAAAAATACAGACGGCACGGAAAGTCAGTCTTCCGAGATGCGCACACCGAATAGAAGGAAAAGTCCTGGCAGGATGCAAAGTCTGACAACTTCTCCACAGGAAACAACCACGGCAGCTCCGTCTCCCAAACGGAAATCGCCTAGAAGGAATTCACCAAGACGAGGAGGCAATTCACCAAGAAAAAGTACAACCAAGCGGTCATCCAGATGGGCGGAAATGAATGACAGGGTGAAGCAGCTAGGCGAAACGACTGCTGCAAAACCGCCTGTTGTTGTTTCCGCATCAGGAAACATTACGGAAAGTCAACGCCATCTCGGAGCAGCCCGACCTTCGCTTCGTCCATCCACCGGAGGTCGCCAAGAAAGTGTTCAATTGAAAGGATTGCTCCAAAAGCTACGAGATCCGAGCCAACGAAACCTCATGGCAGGGTACGAGAGCGAGGAAGAGGAGGAGAAGAAATGCGTCGACAGTGTTGATCTTAAAACAAGACATGTCAATGCTGACCGCGTTAGCAGCCGAAATCTGATGCGATTCATGAAACCTACACGGAAGGCCTATGGCTATCAGCAGGATTTGGATAATGGGCAATAAAGCAGACTATTGATAGAAGATGCTTAAAATAATTTTGATATGCCTACTTGTTTATTGCATAGATTATTTCTGCTGCTTCTTGCCCTTTGCCTTATCTGGTGGACCTGCCTTTTGGACGGCCACATCACGAACTCTTACCTTCAACAGGGGAGGACCTGCAGTGTTGTTGTCTCCCCCTCTTTTTAATAAGACACCAGTTGTCCCTTTTTGAACCGGAAGAGACGCCAATCTAGCCAAGAAAGCCATACTCTCATCGTCAATGACTTGACCGATGACTCGACGACGGTTCCGACTGTCTAGACCTGGTGCCTCATCTGCCGTAATGCAAAATGCACTAGCATATGCGTCATCATCATCATCATCATTTTCACTTCCAGAGCCACCGTACCCAATTCCTTTCGCTGGAATTGAGACCAAGCCGGCAACACTATGAGGTCGAGGAAATGGCTCCCTTTCAATTTCAGATGGAAAAGAAGGCCTACTCTGTGGAACAAAGTTGGGTCCAGCAGTTCGCAGACCTTTACTCTTGGCAAACGCCTTGGCCTGTGACGTCACACCAAAATCCACTGCCATCTCTGGATAGATCATTGGTACGCTTCCACTTTCCAGTAATGTTACTGGTGCAGTTTCCAACCCAATCGAGTTTTGGATCCGTTCCTTGTTCATACTACTGGTAATGCCTCTTGGTGTCAAGAATAGTAACATTTCTCGTGTCGACAATGGACAATCCTCACCGTACAATCCAAATCGGATGAGTCCAACTTCTTCACCCCGTTCTCCAACATCAATCAATAATTGAACAACATGTGTTATTTTGTTGGTTACTTTGGGTATGGGCTTTCCTGTCGGTACATCTCCAATTTTGCCATCTTGCCGACATCGAACATCCCCCGCATCACATCGTTGCTCGGCCGACAAAGCGAGTGCCGCTGCCGAAGAAGAAGATGGTGGCATCGAAAGAAGTGAAGCGCTTAGTGTACCAGCAAGATACAGAGTAGTTTCCTTTAGTACATGTCTTCTACTTGTGGTTGTTGTGGTTGTTGTAGTTGCATAAGAAGAATCGGAGGTCAAGTCATCCCATCTCTCGGTTGCGTGGAGTGCCGTCTTGGATATTGCCCCAACAAAACGTTGAGAATCCGAGACACTACTAGTAGTAGTAGTAGTGCTGCCGACTTGTTGCACCCAAGCAAAAGTGACTGGCAGATGTACCATCACGACTATTAGCAAAATGACGACACAAGGAAATATCATCATGCTTCACAACCCCAAAAAACACAAACTGACTTCGTGGGTATGTGGGAAGATTGTAATTTGTCATTTCGACATTTTCATTCTGACTTGTTGGTGTACTAGTCATGACCATCATCGTCGTTCGGACAATTTTTGAATTTGCCCGCCGATCTTTTTCCTTCAAGGCGTGCAATGATGGAGTACTGCTGTAGGAGGGATTTGGTTGGATGTCGAAAACGACCAACGCGATTAAACCATTGATTGGATCTTCCCCAATCCCATATTGATGATGATGACCATCGTGATCCGGAGCATGAGCGGTTGAATCCTAGTAGTACGTACTACAATAATGCACATCTCTCTCTCTACTATATTGAAAGGGTGGGAATGGAGAGAGAGAAGGTGATGATCAGGTCGGATGATCCGGGACTTATTATTATTATTATTGGTTGCTGCTCTCTAGCATAACTTTTGTGCGAAAACTGGCAATCACTTGTCTCCCAACTTGCGCGCGCATGTCTACCCTAAAACTACTACTACTACTGGCAAGAGGCAGATTAAATTCATAGTTGCACTATTGTTCAACCACGACGACGACGTCTATCGTTGAGCATGGATTGGAATAATTGTGCAATGGTAGATTGTTCACCTTGATATTGAATTGCAACATCCAAGGCTGTCAATCCATCATCATTATTATTTTTTTGTTTTTTGGTACGTGTATTGATATGGAGTCCACCATTTTCCAAAAGATATATAGCCATTTCAATTTGTCCATATCGTGCCGCTTCATGTAACAAGGTCCATCCATTGGCATCGGGTGCCTTGAGAAATTCACTACCATGTTCCTTGACATATTGTTTCAATGTCATCAAATCACCACGTCCTGCCAATGTATGGGCATAATTCTTGACAATTTCTTCCTGCTTACCACGCAATCGTTGTTTGGGAAATTCATAAATTGCACCCAAATTTCGAAAGTACATGGCAATGGATGACGCCGGTCCATGATATCGTTGTGCTTCATACAGTGGCGTGTATCCATCCAAAGCTTGAGCATTCATGTCGGCACCGATGGATATGAGATATTCCGCAATGGAAACATGTCCACCCTTCGCCGCTTCATGCAATAATGTCCATCCATTATTATCACGATCCGTCAATAGATCTGGATAATTTTGTAACAAGGTCTGTAATGCTGCAAGATTCCCTTCTTGAGCAACCTTGTGTGGCAAATATACAAAGGAAGTACCACTATCTATTGTTGTTGTTGTTGTTGTTGTTTTGACACCGACATTTGTAGTAGGAGAATAATAATAACTGCTCGAGACATCATACTGTTGTTGATACAAGGAAGCTGTTGTATCAATCTCATTCGGTTGTGCTTTTATCATGAATGGCAACCATAAAAATAAAGTCGATTGAAGAAAGAGAAAAAGAGTAGTAGTAGTAGGAGGAGGTCTCATGATGGTGGTTCACTTTTTTGTTTCTTTTTCTTTTTTGTTGTTGTTGTTGTTGTTGTTGTGGTTGTGGTTGTGGTTGTGGTTGTGGTTGACGTTGGTTTGGGGAAGTGTTGAAAGAGCAAGGCACATTCTTGCTCTGCTCTTCTTGCCAAGCAACTGAACTTTTTTCGCATCCGGAAGACGAGTCGAGTCGTCTTATTTTTTTTTCTTCAAGGGAAAGGCGCGAAATGTGAATATAGGTTCACCAAAAATTCAAAACCTTTCGTAACGGAAGCAGTATGTAGTATGTTTGTACACATAGGATTTTTTTTGAAAACACACTGCCATATGCGTTGCGCCGGCATGATTATTCGTATGTATTGAAAAATTCTCATATTCTCCTTCCCATTCGTCGTTCGAATTCCGTCCGCCCATCCGAAATTCCCAAAAAAAGGAAGGAGGATACAAAGTCAAAGAAGAAACAAAAAAACAAGAAAACCAAAAAAATCCGTCATCACACCCCTTCAACTCTTTTGGTTTTGGCATATATCCAATGTGTATGAGTACGCAATCATCAGAATAGTAGTAGTAGGAGGAGTAGGTAGTAGAATATAGCAGCCAGGAGAGAAACAGAGAAAAAAGAAAGAAAGAAAGACAACCAAAAAAAGAAAGAAAAGTAGTAGTAGTAGTAGTAATGGCTCATGAAACGGATCTGTTGTTGACGACACCGACCAAACAAGTGACGGCGACAGAAATTGATAATTATGAAAATCATGAATCTCAACGAATTGTGGAACGAAGAAAGTATCCCAATTTACGAATTATTATTATTTCGGCTGCAATGATCATTCTTCCATTATTTGTTCATACAGAACTATCGCCAAGAAGAAGAAGTAGAAAGAAACACAACAACAACAACAACATGATCAGTGGAACCAACAACAACAACAACAACAACACTAGATCCAATTCACCATTGGCCGTCTTGAAGACATTGGAAGAACTCGATGATCAATTGGAGGGACGAATTTTGTTGTTTTCATCCAATGTACAAGAAAATACAAATTTTCAAGAGGCGGCACGGGTATGGAGACGTGATATAAAACGACCATTGGCGGTTATTGAGGTTCAATCGGAACGTGATGTTCAAAAATCGATCCTTGTCCTTGCTCAATTGTCCAAACTATATCATATTCCATTTCGAATTCGTTCCGGTGGTCATAACAAGGCTGGATATAGTACCGTCGCAGGAGGTATTGTACTATCTCTCAAGTACTTGCGAGCTGTCAATTTGATCCAATCATCGAAGTCATCATTGTCATCGAAATCGAAATCAAAGTCGTCAGTATATTCTCATGATGATAAGAATGTTGTGTTGGCCAATGTTCAACCAGGTGCGACGGTAGAGACTGTATTGGATGAATTGTTGGTACATAATGATACATCGGGTGCCATGGGAATATGTGGACATGTTGCAGAAGGTGGTTGGGTTTTGGGTGGTGGTAATGGTTTCATGACACGTTTATTGGGATTGGGAATTGATAATGTTCATAGTTTTCGAATTGTATTGTATAATGGGACCATCGTGACGGCCAATGCAACAAGTCATCAAGAACTCTTCTTTGCACTTCGAGGTGCAGGATCAGGTAATTATGGTGTCGTAACGTCTATGGAATATCAATATATACATTCCATGCCCAAAATACAACGTTTTGGAATCGTTCAAACTCCAATGTCCGAGTTTGCCAATTACATGTATCAGTTGGGTTTACAACCTCCCAGTCGTGAATTTATGCAAATTGTCGAATTGGAACGATCCAAAATCAACAACAATACCAACAACGAGTATGCCTTGACTGCCAATTATATGATGTCTTGGTTCAGTCCAGATCCATCCATTTTGGCCATGGCGGATGAAAAATTTGAACAAGAAATTGCACCACTACTTTTTTTCAATAACAACAACGACAACAACAGTACTACTACTACTACAACGGTACAATCACCATATCAAGATATTGATTGGGCCAAAATGGAACATGAATATTTTGATCGTCCAGGATATGGATTATCAGTATATTCGGATCAAGTATGGCAAGGATTCCTCATGCCAATCAATAATACCTTGGCGGTTTGGAAGGATATTACAAACGTTTTGGAAGATGTTTTGATCCATTGTCCCAATGCTCATCCCTTTATTGAACTTTGGGGTGGTGGTGCTATTTCGGATGTTGATATTAATGAAACGGCATTTCCATATCGTGATGCACTATTTGATGTTGGAATTCAACTATACGTGTTAGAGGAGGAGGAGGATGATAATGATAATGCTCAATCCTCCTCCTCCTTTCAGAATCAAGTTGAATTGATTACAATGAAATATTGGCCATTGATATCACAATATTTGAAAGGTGCCTATTTGAATTATCCAATCGTTTCATTAAAACAGGATGAATATCCAATTGTTTATTGGGGACAACATTTGGAACGATTGATGAAGGTGAAACGTGATTATGATCCACAAAACATTTTTTCCTATGAACAAAGTATGCCACTATACTACTAGTATCCAATTAGTAGTAGTAGTGTGGTGCATGCTGTAGTAGTAGGAGTAGGAGTAATAGTTGAAATCTTATCTCAAGCATTCGAAGGACTACTATAGAGCATGATGACGAAAACAAATAAAAAGCTTGTTCTTTTCTTTAGAGTATACATCGTTTCATTTTGCTTTTTTTCCTTTGAAAAAGAGGTTTTATGATCTCCTTCTCTTCTTCGCATACGGTGCTAAAGGATAATGAAGAATCTAAACTTTTATTACGTCCTCTGATGAATCAGAGCGCATCTTTGGCTAAAATACTACTACAATAAAAGATCGTGATCGCTCACCAATACAAATGTTGCTATTATCTCAGGCCCAAGTACTCATATATGTCTCGTTGATCGAATCGCGACAATATATCGAGACATATCCATACGATACACCGTTCGAACAGAGGTCTGTATGTGGTATATACAGTTCTCGCTGCTGTAATAATGATAGTGGATCACCCACGTATATCCACTCGGAGTACCTCCGCAAATATCTTCCTTTTGGAAGGCTATAGCCAAGATCGTCAAACGTTTTCCGATTCTTTGAACCACAACCTCGCTTTCCCCACATTTTGAGATCCTCAATCCCGTCCAGGTCATTCCTCAACCAGATATATCGGGCCGCGATATGTAGGGTATAGAGCCTGATACCATGTTGTCGGAAAAGTGACCCATTCCCCATCCTCCAGCCAACGAATTTGGAGGGCGATGCATGATCCGGATTGAGGTCATTGACAGCATGCGCCTCTCTCCACAATGGCAGATTGTGAACGAAGCAGCGCTTGAAAAAGACGCAATCA
>JAAMXS010000471.1:0-46955 GCA_019693525.1 Cylindrotheca fusiformis | reverse complement strand
AAAATCGCATCGAGCCTTGCTTCTGATTTGTATGAGATCACAAGTGGAGAACTGGAGGCGTGTGTGTATGTTTGTGTTGAGTGACAAACGGAATCGGTCGTGCTTGTGTGGAGTCGTGATTTTAGGTTCCTTGTTGTTGTTTCGGAAGCCATGTGGGTCAGCACGCAGGCCTAGCCATTTTCGGTACTTATTTAGCTTCTCCATGGAAAAGTTCACGAATGATTCGAACCTACAAAAACTAGGCTAATAGCTACTACGTAGCGGTAGTCTTCAGGTCCTGTCGATACAAGTCTCTCTTGGATAAACGGAACTCTAGTCTATGATACTCTACCTTGGAAATTGTTGCACTCTACCTACTACTAAGAGGTAAATTCTTGAAATCGAGCTCGAATGTTTGGATCGGTATGGTTCTTGAATCTATCATAGTCCAAAAGGCGCCATACAAATGCCAGTGGATGAGACTCTCGTACGTGAGACTGATACGCCAATCGCCCAAAGCATACATATGGAGTAAACTGTTTCGTTGCCGTTTGATACTTTCGGCACCATAGGATAACTCGACTGGATTCATTTCGTTCTCCTCCTTCTCCTTCTTTCCCGAGTTGAATCAGCCTGTGAATGACGGGCGAATCATCGTACATTCTGGATCCGCCGAACCAAGTGATCTGTCGGCCATCCTCCAAAAAATCATTGACGACGGGATTGTCTTTGTTGTTTCCTAGATTGACCCACAAAAAGATGGCATTTTTCCATTCTTGGACACCACAGTACTTGTTGAAGGAAAGCCGACTCCCACCCAATCGTTCCAGATCCTTGGTGGACGCCGCTAATGCAAAGGATTGGTAAATGACAAATTCCTTCCCAGTCCTTTCCATGGACCGGCCCAAAACTGCCTTTTCTTCACCGACCACCAATAATTCTGTGTCCAGATCAATGGACCGCACCGAATTTCCTGCAGGCTGCGACGGCAAAGAAGGCGCATATGCTGCTCGGCTCCGTTTCTTTGTATTCCGCTGTTGTCCAATTAGTGGTGACTTTTTGACTACTTGTTCTGCTGTGGTCGTGTCTTCTTGCGAGGTTGTTGGCTGCTCTGGCTTGTCGGACAAACGTCGGGACCGTCTCAAGTTCACTGGCGACTTCAACGAAGGCTTTTCGTTCACCTTCGACCTTTTCGCTTTCTTTAGTTTGGATTTTTCATCCCCCGGTGGCACTGGCGAAATTTGCATTGGCGGTTTCCAAAGGCCCAACTCTTTCAATCTGGCTTGATTCCTTGCAATCTTTGCAGCCCTCAGAGCCAGGTATGAATTTTCAGGCACTTCTTCTGCCTCTTCATTGGTCACCAGAACCATTGTTTTGTACTTTACACGCAGTCTCTCGAAAAATGGCAAGTCTACGCACCGAGAAAGTGAATTGTTGACTCTTGTCCAGTAAACAAAAGTAGAATCGCATGGGTTTCCACCAAAGATGCAAGAAGTCCTGGCGGGATGAATATCTTTAGTTTAGTCAAAGGGGTCAAGCGGACTCGTACAGCGGGATTCAACAGCATGGGTTTGGCGCGCGTTGAACAACTACAGTATCAGATGGGATTTCCAAACGTACCTTCTCTACTGTGTCTACAGGAAATGTACGTACGTACTTCCACAGGAGTTCTTTTTCGGTCTCGTACATTCGCCCAATAAGATTCGAGACACGATTTGGCTGCCCAAAAATTTGGACGGAATTCTGTCAACTAACAACAGCAACATACAAACGGATATCGTTTGCAACAGCAACAAGCGTTCTAACAATCACCATGAGCAAGCCATTCAAAGAAGAGCATCCACTTGGTAAGTTTATGAATGGACTACGGAGGAGATTCGGGAATCCAAAAACATCAAGACAAACAAAGTGGCTGAGACGTGTCTTATCGTCCGGTTGACATGCATGTTCTTTCAGTTTCGGGCTGCTTTGACGTTCATGGTCTGGTCAAAAATTGGTTTCACTGGTGCCGGTGAAATATTACCATGCACAAGAACGACCTTATTTCGAAGAAAGAAGAAAAGAAAGCAACGCACCATGGTCCATCGATGATGGATGCAGGTCGAAAAGGGCTGTTCTAGTTCCTCTCAAAAGATTCCCCGTGTCGTTTCGAGTCGTGATGTTACCGTTGACAGGAGAAGCAATAGATCGTTCTCACTCTCTTTTTTGTCTTTTGCGTGTATGTTTTGGTTTAATCAATTAGAGAAACGCAAGTCGGAGGCAGAACGCATTCGAGTCAAGTACCCCGATCGAGTCCCCGTTATTTGTGAGAAGGCGGATCGATCGGACATTCCTGACATTGACAAGAAAAAGTACTTGGTACCTGCGGATTTGACGGTGGGACAATTTCATTACGTCATTCGCAAACGAATTAAACTTGCACCCGAAAAGGCGTTGTTTTTGTTCTGTTCCAATAGTATTCCACCCAATGCAGCACTTATGTCCACGGTCTATGAAGAACAAAAAGATGAAGATGGATTCTTGTATATTCAATACAGTGGGGAGTCTACTTTTGGTGAGGTGTAACAATATTGGATGCTCTGGTCTAGGCGCTATAAGAGCCAGTCGCCACACAAACTTTTGTAGTCTTGAACATTATAATTGATTATTCTATTTCTATTTTCATACTGAAACAGTCTACTGCTGTTTGCATTAGCTGCCCCACTATCCAAGTGGGATTTTGGATGGGGAGTATGATGACCGATGCTTCTCATCGATCGCTCATTGCAACAATCAGCCCATGCAGTCACTCTTTACAGGAAGTTGACCTGTCACGACCATCAAGGTCTAGTTGATCGACCGCGCTACTGCGCGAAGCATTGTGGGAAGATTTTCCATCAAGCAAATTCTCATTTGGGAAAGGCAACAACTCCAACGATCACAGCTCTGGGAGTAGTAGCATGGAAGCAAGATCACTAGATCACACGGAAATGGCTAGTAGATATTCTGCGAGCAATACTAGATCATGAGCACCATTAGTAGCAAGTCGTCTCCTTCGAAAGACGCTTCCAAAACATCGCTCATAGCTCAGTCCTCTTCCGATGCGAACAGCTTGATGGGATGGTCATCCTTGTCGACTCGGTTGCTGGCGGGAACGTCCTTGAGCGACAAGAGTGAGGCTTGGAATATTTTCGATGGCAGTTTTGGAGAATCGTTTGTGAATGGAATTTGGAAGGAATTGGACGATGCAAAGCTCATTGAAAAGTTGTTGCCGGCTAGGACAAAAGGCGATTCATCTCCTCTAGCATCACTGCTGTTGTCCACACCAGAGATACCACCGGTGCGTGGGGACAAATCCTTGTTTCTATCTCGCGAGTACCGAGGGCGACAAGATTTTGAACTGCGACACCCTCACTTGCACGAACTTGTATCCACAATTTCGACAACGCTTGTGGATAATCTACAGGATCAGATTGAGCTTGATACCAATTTGACTTCTGTTCAACTGGCCGTTTATCCTGGTGATGGAAAAGCAGGTTATTTGAGACACTGTGATCGAGGTCAACACTCTTGTTCACACGAACCTCAAGAGGGGTCCTCGTCATCCTCACCGGAACGCATCATAACTGCTATATACTACCTCACAAACGAAGACTGGGATCCAGTTCTGGATGGAGGATTCTTGAGGATGTATTCGAGTACAATGGTACACAATATCTGCCCTTACCGCGATCGATTGGTTATTTTTCGATCCGACGGAGTTGAGCACCAAGTAATGCCAAGTTTACGACGACCAAGGACTGCCATTACCATTTGGTTTTATGGGAATGAAATCAAGCCCTCCTCTGCTAGTGCTGTTCCTTTGAAGTCACCAAGGTCCACACCGAGCGTTGCTCCGACGAATTCCAAGCCTATAATTCCCCTTTTCATTCCCGAGGCTCCGATAGAGAATGACATTCCATCTATCTTTGTGTCGATTGCCAGCTATCGGGATTCGGAAACTGTTCCCACGTTGGATGCACTGTTTGCGACTGCGATGCATCCTGCTCGAGTCTTTGTGGGTTTAGTTCTCCAGAATGACCCTATACATGACACAGAACTCACCATTGAAAAGTACGCCACCCATCAAAATGTTCGGTGTCTCCAAATGGCATCCCAGCATGCCCTCGGGCCATGCTATGCCCGGAGTCTAGCACAATCGCTACATCGAGGAGAAGCCTATGTCCTCCAGATTGATTCTCATATGCGATTTCGACCCAACTGGGATGAATATCTCATTCGCACATGGCAGCAAATTAGCGCGGATAAGAAGCATTCGAAAATCATATTGACTGCATACCCAGTGGGTTACGAATTGCCCAATATCATTCCTGACGAAAGAAAGGGTACTCTGTTGGTACCGTGGAAATTTGACAACCATGGAATGCTACGACAAAAAGGGCGGCTGTTGCAATCCAGCGATCGGCCTATTCCGTGCCTTCTCTATGCAGCTGGATTCAACTTTGGTCCAGCTTCTGTCATTCAAGATGTTCCCTACGACCCAACTCTGGATTACTTGTTCTTTGGTGAAGAATTGAGCATGGCAGTTCGCCTGTACACATCTGGTTACGATCTGTATGCTCCTCCTGAGACGGTAGTATTTCACCTGTGGAGCCGTGCCCATCGTCCAACGTTGCAGTCGTCTTCCATAAAGCCAGCCTCGTCTCCTGAAGCTATTGAAGAAAAACGAGAAGCCTCCCGAAGAGTCGTACAACAACAGTTGCTGGGAACTTTTTCATCGAAAATATATGGCTTGGGTAGCGAGAGGACATCAGACGAGTTTGCGGAAGCTCTTGGTGTCGACTTTCACAATTTGAAGATAACTTCTGACGCTCCTTTGGGAGGCCAATCAACGGACAGATTTGTCCAGAATGGGGCTGTGTTTGCAGAAGATAGTGTTGAAAAACGGGTGGCAAATTTGGATGAGAAAACGCAATCTATTATTGCATTTTTTTTGGGTAGTATGGATTCTAGTAAAAAAGCAAAAGGAACCTAATAACTTAACACTAGCAATGGGTTCTTAAAACAACAGGAGGTCGGGTTGTCAGTGTTTTAGGTATATTGCCTGGCCGTCATACGCTATTAGGTTTGCGAGGTCTATGCGTCGTGCGAATGGACTGGTGTTTCTCTGTCTGGCGCTTTGTTTCGTCTTCGAATGATTGCATGTGGAGAAGCAATCCACAATATTCCTACTTCCCGTTATCATGTCTAGTTCTTGGGGAAAGAAGTTCGAAAAGAAGCTCGCGGCTCTAGCTGACAGCGCGAGCAAAGAGTCGATTCAAACGTTGGCAAACTGGGTTGGTTTCAATCGGAAGCACGCTTCGATTATTACGCAAACCCTGACGAATGAATTGAAGGCAAATGCCAACAATGAAAGCCGCCAGTGGCTCTATTGGCAGCTCATTCATGAGATTCTTTTGTTGGATAAAGCTAATCCTGCCAAGTGGGGAAAGCTACAAGAGTTGCGGACGGCTCTTGGCGAAAGCACCATTGTTACTGGAATCGAAACCATCACCAAGTTGTCTCCGCAAGTCCAGGAGTCCTTGGTGAAAGAATGGGATGAACACAATGTTTTTGGAGGACCTACACTAGTGGCACAAATCCGTCGACTACTTTCGAGTACCAGTAGCGGCGAAGGAGAGGGCGATGAAGAATCCAAACCTGCCATTGCAAAGGAAGTAGCAGCTGCAGCAGCAGAAGAAGCAAAGGATCGGCTGACAAAGGAAAACGAGCCTTCCCAGGTCAGCACAGAAGTGACTCAAGAAATCGAAGAAAAGGAAGCCGATCCAGAGAAGGAATCAGCAACAGTTGAACGGAGGTCATCCTTGTCTAGCCTCAGCGGCAAAGATATTGATTATGACTTTGAAAGCAAGGTAGGTCACAACAATGATTCCATAGGCTGCTTTCAAATGATCCAGTATTCTCACCGTCTTTCGCATGCTCAAAAAATTTTAGGGTGTTCCTGCAGGTAAAGTCGATTCTAAACAATTCTTGGAGCCGTGCAAGGCCATTGCGACACTCCAGATAGCTCGTGATTTACGCAACGATGCTCCAGTACAATTGTCAAGCTTGTTGGACAATCTTCCCCCCGACATCCAAGAGAATCTCGATAGTGAGGAATTTTCAGAAGAGACCATTGACGATTATGGCAAGCGAATTCCGGCGAAACTGCTGGACATGAATTTGGACGAACAGCTCGGCAACATTGCTACTTTTAAGGACATTTTGCTACGACAACAGACAGCACGAAAGACACTGATTCACCTATTGCTCAAATCCCGGTGTCAATTTGGATCATCTGAAGCGGCGAAGCTATTCTTTGAATTGGAAGATACTTCTCAAAAGCTGAAAAAGAGGAAGCAGTTGCTGGCGGATGCTCTCGAGTTGGAAGGGCTGGACAACGAAATTGACAGTACTGACATTACATCCTCTATTGCGAAGTTGCCAAAACTATCATGGTATCAAAAAGAAGATGCTGGCGATTCAACAAGCAACAAGAAAACGAGAATAGAATAAAAAACCGATTGAACGATTCCTTTGAACTGCATCTACCCCGCAACCCTGCATCTACCCCGCAACCTCGTCTTGTTCGTCGAATGTTGTCGTCGTCTTGGATGCAGCATGCAAAAACGCACAACCACGACCTCTAGGGCAACCACCATTCAAATGGAAAGCTAGGCAGTGCTGAGTGTGCTCGCGCTCTTTCCACAGTTTCATTTGGTCTTCTTTGGAGAGATTCTTCAGCTCTTCTATTGTTTCCGCAGTAGGTACAACGGCGCCTTGCCGAAGATAATAGTCCAAGTCAGCCTTCCCTTCTCGCTTTGCCTTGCGAATCATTCGGGACTCGTAGTTTTTTCGCTTTCCCTCCTCGGCCTTCTTTCGTTCTAGTGTTTCTTTCTCTTTCTTCGCTTTTTCAACGTCAAATATAAAGGATCCTGGATCCTTCTGGTAGCCACGAATCTTTCGAATCAACGCCTCTACAGCATCTACTGACTTACAATTCAAGCATTCCTCCATCAGCTGGTAGCTTCCCAATTCTTGCTTCAGAATCCGTCTGGTATGAAAAATGACAGTTCTCAGTGTTGCTGGGTATTGTTGGACGAGCTGGATGTATTCCAAAGCCAACGATACCTTGTCATCAGAGGCGTCATATAATTCTCCAAGTGTCATCTTGGTGGTGTTGTTGGCATCAAGACTTTGAGATGCAGCCTCTTCTATATTCTTTAACTTCGACTTCAGTTTTGAGACTTTCAAAATTTTGCTTTGATCCTTTTCAGACAATTCTTTACCAGCATCCATTTTGCTTTGCAACTTCTTGATCTTATGCAGTTTCCTTCTCAGCTTCTCCATCTCCTTTTGCGACGACTGAGTCAGACGACCACCCCGTCTGACTACAACAGAAAGCTCCCGTTCATTTCGACTTCCCAGCCTTCCCAAGAACAGTGCTGTAAATTGCCATCACAGAAATTATCAGTAACATAGTTGCGAATATATATCAAAATTGGGCAGTGGTGCACGTACCGGGATTGTCCAGTATGCCTTCCGCACTCATTATTCCATCAGCCTTGGTAGATTCAAGATTATTTTCCACGTCCTCGTATGTAATTGTATTTCCATTTGTGATCAAAACTTGATGGGGAAAAGCCTCTTTGAGTTTCTGGATTTGATCCAAAAGTGCGGGTCCATCTCGAGCTCCTGGTCCTTTTCGGTGGAATGTGGCACGATACCGTCCATGCACAGCAATCAAGGAAGCCCCAGCCTCGTAGAGCTGCCTACATAGTTGCACAGTATCTTCAAATGTTTCCAGCAAACGAATTTTAACAAAAATAGGAATATTGACAGCCGCAACACCAGTCTTGACAATGTCCAGGACCAAGGCCCGATCCTTGTCCTCAAGAAGGTATGATCCAAAGTGGCCGACATAGGCAGTTCGCTGGGGACAGCCCAAATTTAAATCTATTGCGTCGCAAAAGGGTGCCGCTTTTTTGGCTGCTTTAGCAAACGCCTTTGGATTGTTCGCCGCAAAATGGCAAACCAACGGCCGATCAAAGGAACAAGTTTGAAATTCTTGTTCGCGATATTCCTTGGAAGTTGCGAATTGTTCGGCAATCATCATCGGAGTGTATACCAGTTGGGCTCCATACTTGCGACATAACAAGCGAAATGGAAGCTCCGATGCTCCGACCATTGGGGCTACGATGTAGCGGTAGTCAAAGGTCAAAGCTCTTGTGCCCATGGTTGGATCATCGGAGTTGGAGGAGGTTGTCTTTTTCGATTTCTTCGCCTTGTTCTCCGCTGTTTTTTCAATTTTTCGCTTGGATCCCATTTTAAATTCAAAAGGCAAAGTCGTTGGGGGCAGCTGGCTTTGATGATGGAAGTATCGTTGTTGGATGGAACTTCATGTCAAGATGGTCTCGAACTTTCACAATCTCCCTCAGATTTTACTGGTCTCACATCGCGCAATGTCGCGTGATTGATGAAGCTGTCTAGTCAATTGAGTCGAAACCAGGACAAGGCTGATGCTTCTGCATCATCATTTCACAGGTTATGGGTAGTCTGATGAGCCAAGGAGAGCATCATGCAGTTTCTGAGGTACGCAGCATCTGAAGAGGAGGAAGTTGTGTCTTTGAGATAAGATACCTTGTTGTAGAAGATTTTATTGTAGCCTCCGGTTTGCAAGTTATGGAAAGAGTGCATCATTGGAACAAGTACCTAGAAATTGCAGCTGCCTCTGTTAACTCCAACAACAATTGCTAGATGCCTCAAATACTGTATATCAAAGCCTGAAGGAATCCTGCAAGGTGGAATCTAAATTTCTATCCTTTTGAGCTATTGAAGAAATATCGCCCGTCCGTTTGAACGCATGCACCGCTCGTTGGTCCGATCCCGGCCACTAATCGGAAAATAAACGTCCGTGTTTTCGTTTTTGTTGTTTGTGTTGGTTGTCTTGTCATGATTGGCGCTCTGAAAACAAAACATAAGCGAAAGGTCACCGCCAACAACCCAATCAATACTCTGCTATTCCTTCAGGCAATCAGCTACATCACTCGACGACATACCAAGTCTCACGAGGTTCACTGCTGTCGCTTGGAAAGTCAAAATATTCACGATGGCTAGCAGGTATCGACGATTATTCCAACAGGCTCTTCCCTTTTTTCTGGCATGCCTAATGGCGTCAGTGACTACAGCCACCCGATTGGACCTTTCGTTTTTTCACCGAGTCAAATCAAGCAACCTGGCGGATGCCATCAAAAGTACCCTGGATACTAGTGAATACATAGAAATCGATATCAGCTCGTCTTTGATAGGAAAGGAGCTGAAAGACGTTCTATCAAGTTTGACAGAGAATCCAGCAGACAAAGCGCGTTCGATCGATCTGACAGCAAGAAGCAACAATTGGTCGCAAAAGGAAGCAGCGACGCTGCTTGAAGCATTCGGCGTTCCAGACAGTAGAAGGGAAAAGGAGGAATCTCAGGACAACAATACTACCGACCTGACAGAGGCATCCAGCAATGCAACACAACACGCTCGAGTTTCACTGATCGGGTTGGATCTCAGCTGGAACGACTTCGCTCAGCAGAACCGTGATTCAAGAACTTTCATGAAAGCTTTGCAACGGACAATTCGAGAGACCAGGGCAAATTCTCAAAGCTTTATATTGAGACTCGATGTGTGCTCTCTCAACCCTGTAGCTTGTAGGGCAATTGGAAAGGTATGTAGAAGTCCTGGCGGAACCCTGTTGTTGACAGAACGCTGGACAAACTTATTCTAACGTTCATAGCTTACAGGGCATTATCGCTCGATACGAAGACGAGTCTCTGGAAATCCGTGATATCAAACCTCTTACGTTGCATTTGACAAGAAATGAAAACGTCGGAGATGCCGGTGCGGCAGCCCTTGCTGCGGCCATTCGATCCGTTGTTGCCAAGCACAACCGCACCAAAGTGTTTGACGTTTTAAATCTTGCAGGTTGCGGAATCGGGGATACCGGTGCCGAAGCTTTGGCCATCGTCTTAGAGGAGCATCCCATGTGCATTCGACACCTAGATTTGAGCAGCAACCAAATATCCGACGAAGGTGCGGCTGCTTTGGGCCATGCACTTTCTTCGGGCAAGCCTGGCCGGCTTGAATGTTTGAACTTGAGCAACAACAAGGACATCGGCGATTCTGGTGCTCTTGCACTTGCCTCCGCTCTAGAAAGTGGCACAGTTCAGAACATTATCCTTCGCAGTTGCCACGTCCGTGCTGATGGTCTCAGTTCCTTCGCGAAGGCCTTGAAAGCAGTTGGAAAAAGCGACATTGAGCGACCAAAAACGATTAACATCGACCTGAGTGGTAATCCATTTGGTATCTTGAGAAAGAAAGTGAAGTCAAACGGGTACTCTGCGACGGCACTGAGAAGCAAGGCAAGCGCGACAACAGCAGCGTATATGAATTTGATTGGCAAGAGAGTCCAAAGAGGGCTGAAAGAGATTGGGTTCACAGAAAGTCAGTCAACTCTTGAAAGCGATGACGAAGAAGAGGGCAAAATGAGTGGTGATGAGACAGGCACAGGAGAACCTAAAGAAATGATTTGTGGAGCTCTTGCATTTGCGGACGCTTTTCTTGGCAATAAGAAGAATGATGTGGATGGAGCAGCCGGTGACTCACCGGAGAATGAAAGTCGCTACGAAGTCGAGCTTGGGCTTAGACACTGCGCGTTTGATACCCGGGCCGCCGAAGCTCTAGCAGCAATCGCACATGAAGCAAGGCTTAACATGGGTTTGAAGGTGCGCGTTGATGTCCAAATGAATGACGTTCTGGAGGAAGAAATGGTTTCAGCGCTAGGCGGAGACGAAAACTATCATGAAACGCTCGTTGAAATGGCGGAGCGGCACATGGAGGCAATGGAAGCCCTCCGAATTGCCCGCCAAAGGGCATTCGAAGCTGCGAAAGCTGCAGCCAAGAGAATGAAGGCTGAAGCCGAAATGGAGGGTGCATGGGGCAGACCAGTCGCAATGCCCGAGTATGATGAGTATGATGAGAAATGGGACTCTGACGGTGACTATGATGACCAAGAAGACATTGATGACTATTTCTAGTTTTTAGAAAGAAGCAGCTCATGAATTGTTCTATATCGTATTATAACTAGCGAAACGGTGTTGTTGGCAGCACCCTCGTTGCTTGGGTAAACAAATTCACTTTGGCAGCGAGACTTCGTTTTCCTCACGACCACACGACCCCGTTTCAATGACGACCTTTCTGCTACTCTCAGCACCGGCCAATACCCTAAACTAAGAAAGCGATGATTTGTCGCGGCAACGCCACATCAGATTCTGCATTTCATCTTGAATCACCTACCTTAAACAAGAAGAAGAAAGTTGAGGTACAAATTGCTTGCAAGGGATAATCTGTTCAGTTCTGCAATAGTAGCCTAAGTTGGTGGTGCATCTCGTTTCTCGACATGGTTGTACGGCAATCTTGCACCTTTCGGGGCAAGATCACCTAAAGGTTCCGTACAGGTCTATGATATGGATGGGTCATCATCATCGGCGGTTCCAATGTGGTCTTGCATCGGAAATGTTGCAACTTACTGGCATGTGACTGTTTAAATCGAATGAACAAGAATGAGAGAAAAACAATAATAAACGAAAGGCATTCGGTCACTGTAGCAATTCGCATTCCTTCCCGTCAGCAGCTTTTCTTAGATCACGGTTAAATCATTTGACACGCATGAATGAAGTTTGAGCAAGATCTCATCGTCCGGGAGAGTGTGGTCAGAGGAGAACGCTTTGACAAAACTTACAGAATCCATCCTCATATAATAATTAATTGCTGTTGTTCAAGTCTCCACATGGTTCTCTTACAACAACGGCAAGGCTGACAATACTCAGGTTCGAATTGTGGAAGAGATCTGTGGATTTGTTGATGGTTGCCCTGATGCCTGGTTCTCTTGAAACGAGACATAGGATTCCGTATTCCACATCTGCTTCGACACTCCAAGCATTGGATGACGTCAGCTGAAATATCCAAACTCCAAATCCAACTCTCACACAGTCAAAACATGTTTCGTCAGGGATGATAGACTGAAGTGTTCATTTGGTTTCGAAAACCCATTCCAACGTACAAAATGTTTCGATTTTGCTTATTCCTATTGCAAATATGGACTTTGAATGCTTATTCACCTCTCGTCTCTCAACCTTCGCCAAACATGGTTTTTCGTGACAAAGCTGACCTCTCTCGTCGCAACTTGTTGGCTTCGTCATCGACCATGGCTGCAGCAGCACTCTTCATTGATCCATTGGACGCAAATGCTGCTATTGATGGCTTGTTCAGTTACGAGGATCCAGAATACAAATTTTCACTGCTGCTGCCTACGGGTTGGGATAAATCAGAACAGTCTCTACCGGGCCGCAGAAAGATTGTATTGTACATTAAGCCAGGTTCCGAGAGGCAGACCTTGGTTTTTCTAGCATTCACACCCGTCCGAGCGGATTTCACATCGCTTGGCAGTTTTGGGTCTGCCGATGATGTGGCATATGGAACCATTTTGCCCAAGTCAACTCTGGCTGGAATTGAAGGGGTGGAAAGCAAGATGCTCAGTGCCGAAAGCAAGAAGTCAGCCTACTTTTTCGACTACTATCAGAGGAGTCCTGGTCAACCCAAGACGCATTTCCGAACCATCTTCACCCTTGCCAAGGGCACGACGGAAATGGCCGGCAGTATTCTTGTCACAATTACCGCTCAAACTCCAGAATCCCAGTACGATGAAATGAAGCCATTGTTCGATGAGATTATTGGATCGTTCAAATTAAAAGGTTAACTAGCTTACAACACAAAGAGCGGGTAAGCTCATCAAGAAGAAAAACTATCTGCGACATCATAGCTTATTACTCGAATCCTGTCTTCTTCTTGATTTTTGGAGATCGTTCTGAAGACGCTACGACTGCTATTCTTACGATAAAATTAAAAACCACACCTACTATTCTCAAGTACTCTAGCTCGGAGTATGTGGATCAACTTCTAGGCCACAAACATGTATGTTGATACTAAACTCTCACTAACTTGGGTATATCTACACTGCCCTAATACTACTGTACCGGTCCAGGAGTGATTGATCCTACTCTAGGGTCACAAAAAAGGGAATGAAGAAGGAATCCTTTTTGTGTGTCACACGTCTTACACATGCTAACCGAAGCGCCTTGAAAGTGGATGCATGTTGATTTGCGCGGGATAATTCAGCGAAACCGAAGTTAGTAAGAGAATCCAGCACCCTGACTTTCAGCCAACTAAGCTAAAAAATTTGAAAGTAGGGTTGTTCCAGTGGGTGTTGGGTCGCGGATGACTGAAGCCACGACAAACCTGCTACTGCTTAACGAAATTGCGCGTCTTCTGTCATTTTTGTCCTTGTCCAGACAAACATTTAACCGTCCTGTGAAATCTGCCTGTATCATATCTATCCCTCAGGCAAAACTCGAAAAATCAATGGAGTTCAACGATTTCTTTTTCTGGCCACATAAAGTGTTCAGATGCACGGAAGAGCAGTTCGCCATCATCGAATAAGCAATCCTAGACACAGACAAACGAATCCAATCCCTTCATCCACTTCTCTGAACAATGAATCAAGCGAAGCAAAGCTCCAGCGACGGCCGAACACAATCTACTTGTCTTCGTCACTTGCGAAACCTGTCGCTGGATAGAAATGATGAAACACAGTCCTTTCTTCAAGACAGCATTGATTGTGCAATCGCTTTGCAGTCTTCGCCCACTTCGGTGCTCTCCGCGGTGCTCTCCATTGACAACTTCGACGATGGGTGTGCGCCTTCCCGTCCGATACCGCAAGGGCCACCAAGCAGGCCTGTGGCGACCATGGATGGTGAGGGTTTCGAGATGGAGCTGATGGAAGCAAACTCGCCCATTCTTTCACGATTTCTCTCACACACGAAACCTCGAGTATTGTACCACCGACCGCGGGATCCCCTGGCTGACCTGTTGCTGGCCCAATGCTGACTTTCGCTGGATCCAAGCGCATTCCAGGGTATTGTTTTACTATTCCAGGCTGTTCCTCACATCATTTCTGCTGCAGCTACCAGGACTAAATTCCTGTTTGTGATGCGTTTACGCTGTGTACCAGCATGAGTGATATTGATACTAGAAAGAAGTTCATAATGAGTGGGAAGGTCGATGAAATTTTTGGTGGGCCCTCTCGGCTCTCATCAGTTCAGTAGAGTGTGTAAAGCTCAATGTACTATACTACCAAATACCGTCAATCAGTACTGATAGCTACTCGTTGCTTGCATGGACTAGGGGGTCAACAAGGATGCCATGACGTGCTGCAGCCCCAATCTCGCTGAAGTAGAACTTCCACCATGAAATTAATGATAGAGTGTAACTAAAAGAGCTTATCCTGCTTGATATGTACAGTACGACGAATCACGTCTGTTTGTTTGACCCGCTCGACACGACTGCCCATCTGTCTACTGTAGTAGGTCATCTGATGTTTGGTGACATAAAGTGGATTCTATACCAAAGTGCTTCTTTTATTGCTGCCATCGTAGTCACTATCGAAACGAAGGGAAAACGCGAAAATTAAATAACCATGAGCAACACAATTGGTTCCAGTTCAGTAACCGACAATTTTCGACCCCTCTACGACGACTGGTTCGGGGAAGATGATGCACCTCTTTTGTTTAGGGCAATCAACCTCGGAAGTTGGGATCTTTGTCGACAGCTGTTGTCCAGGAGCCACCAAATAGTGTGCAACGAGTTGACGCACGTGGATCCTTACGGCTACTCGGCATTGCATTACGCCTCCTGGTGGCCGTCGTCGCCTCCAGATATATTTGAAAAAATTGTGGACTGCTCTCCTCGCAAATTTCCTTCTCTGCCAAATCGCAAAGGCCGAACCCCACTTCATCTTGCAGCATGGAGGGGTAGCGACGAATCTGTCATCCAGTTGGCCCTCAAGCGGCCTGAAGCTGCCAGTGTAACCGACAGAAACCAAAAGTCTCCGTTGGCAGATGCCTGCTCGAGGAATCGATCGAAAAGAGTCATAGAAGCCTTGCTGAAGGCGGATTACTCGCAGGTGGCCGAGAAAACAGCGCAAGATCTTTGGCCTGCCCTGATTTTTTTCCGCATCTCACACGGATTCGTATCTGCTCCACATCGAACGCGTTTCTCGCAACAGTCAGAACAGCGTTGCTATAAAGACAAGGTTCGTCTTATCTTGGCAGCGGATAGAAGAACTGCCGGCGGAATAGGGTTATGCTGCCTCAGTGACCTGAAGGATGACTGGCAATTACTCATCGCCTCCATAGAGAGTATTTCGTGCCCCTTTTCGTTCGTCAAGGTAATGCTTGATCGACTCCATGCAGAAATACCAACTTATCAAGAGGAGGATGGAAACACTCTTCTTCACCTTGCAGTTCAGTCGCACGGCTTCTCGTACAAGAGATTCTTCAAATGCGACAGGTGCAACCGGCAGCCCGCACTTCATCAGTCAGGAGAGAAAGCATATTTCAACCGCGATCCTCAAAAAAGTCACCGGGGTGTCCGATGCTGTCATCCAGATTGTTCGTTTCAAGGTCAGAATCTATCTTTCCACTACGTGCAGGTTCCCCTGGTGATAAAAGAGCGTGCCGTTGTGCAATACATTCTTCGACAACACCCAAATCTGGCATCGATAGCAAATTCATCTGGAAAGCTCCCTATAGAATTAGCACTGACGTCAAGAAGGACCTGGCAAACAGGCATTCAGGAGCTTGTGATGGCAAATCCTCATTGTCTCTCTCGAGTCGACAATGCAATGGGATTGTATCCATTTCAACTTGCTGCACTTCCAGAATTTCCGAGAACGAAGCATGTTGATTCTTCTACTTGCGCTCCTCCGGAAAAGAAGCAAAAACGATGCCATCTTGGTGGAAGTGGTGGTTCAACTGTGGACCAAGATCAAGATCACGAGCAAGTTGACACAATCTATCAGCTGCTACGTCATTCTCCATCCTTGGTGCTGCCCTAAACACGCAATCGAAGAATCGAAAAATTGGCTATATTATTCCATCTTGGATGGGAATGACCTTGCCTGGGTTCATTACGTTGTTTGGGTCAATTGATTGCTTCAACATTTTCATCATATGGACTGCTCCCGGACCGTATTGTTGTTCGAGATACTTTGTTTTTCCGTACCCGATTCCATGTTCTCCTGTACAGGTACCGCCTGCTCTTAGAGTGCGCTCTACGATGTTCTCGCTTACTTCGTGCAATTTGCTTGTATACTCAGCTGAATCTCCTTCTGCTGTAGGTAGAATGCAATGGAAATTGCCGTCTCCCGCATGCCCGAAACAAGGAGCTACTATGCCTTGCTCTTTTATTTCATTGGTAGTGTCTCGAATAACTTCGGCAAATTTGGACAAAGGGACGCATGCATCTGTAAGAATCGCACCTGTGGCACCAGGGCGAAGGTTGATGGATGCGTAGTAGAGTGAGTGGCGAGCCAACCACAGTGCTTTTCTTTCTTCTTCGTCAGAGCAATAAACAAAGCCTGCGCCTCCATAGTCGTCGCATATTGATTGTGTCATTTTGACCTGTTCCTCCAGGCTATCGGGAGAAGGAGCTTGGAACTCGAAAAACAAAGTGGGCTTCTCCTCCCGATTTGGACCTTCCTTTTTGTATGCATTGAAGGCAACCACGCTTGCTTCGTCTAGTAGCTCACATCTAAGTAGAGGAATTTCGCAGAGTTTTAATGTCGCCACAGCTTTCGCCGCATCTTCTACCGTCTCGAAGACACATACAGCGGCCATCAAGTTCTCGGGAACTGCATGAAGCTTAACAGTGACCTTAGTAATGACACCCAGTGTCCCTTCAGACCCGCACAACAGACCTACTAAATCGTATCCCGCCGAGTTTTTCAGTGCCTTGGTGCCGGTATTGACGATGGTTCCGTCCGCCAAAACACATTCCAATGCTAGAATATTCTCGCGCATCGTCCCATATCGAACCGCGGTGGTGCCGGAAGCCCCAGTGGCGACCATTCCACCAATCGTCGCATCCGCACCGGGATCTACCACGAATTGCAATCCCGTGTGTCGTAGAGCACCATTCAATGTACTTCTGGTTACGCCTGCCCCAACAGTTGCAATTGGATCCGGCAGGCCGTCGCTTTCCATGTCGGGAATCTCAATACCCTGAAAGTTCTTCATGTCCAAACTAACACCTCCCTTTAAGCAGCAAACATGGCCTTCGACAGATGTTCCTACTCCAAATGGCACAATTGGTATTCCATGCTCGGAACAGTATTTCACAATGCTCACGATATCTTCCGCACAGGTTGGACAAACCACGGCATCTGGTTTCTTCGTCGGGTGAAAGGACTCGCCGCGGCCATGGCGTTCGAGCTCATACTGGTTTTGAGAAAATTCCACCGCTGATGGAAGTATAGCTTGCAGACCTTTCATTCGGTCTCGCATCGAATCGGTTGAGAACAGATGCAATCCACCAAAAGATGGTCTCGGATTCCTGAACACTCTGGAGGGTAATATTTTTCTGGGTTGTCGATAGAACAGCGACATCTTATGTTGTGCAACTTGCTCCCCCGATGCTTTAACGCGTTATAGATGATTGGTCTTCGGTGTTGTGCCAGATTCCACTTCTTATTTTAGATACTCTCGTCGTTGACGGAAAAGATTGTGACTTTTACGTCTGTCTTGCCCTCTCCCGATTCGATATAGTCTTGCCTTCTCCCATCCTGTCGAATCATATGATTCATTCTCATGATTTATTCGACCAATGCGAGATCACAAGCTCCACAACAACATCATGTTTCGGATACAGTATCGATTGCTCATCAACCATGCTTCTGATGGTGAAGGATGACCTTTGCTACTAGCAAAAGAATTCAGTACAAAGAGAACAAGAGTTGACGAAAGATCCATTTCCCCTTAACTAGTTGGATCGGAAAGAAATAGTGATACAGCAACTATGGACGATCAGGAGAATGAAGATGACCTTTTTAGTTGTGCCATTTGTGGTGTGAAGGAGGGCGACAGTTCCAACCTGACTTCTCAAAACAATCTTCAGACAAACGCCACCGTTCGTTGCGGTCATCAGTTTTGTAATTCTTGTATCGATAGAGAACTGTCTCGTCGTAGGGTGAGTGAACATGTGTACCGAATCATTTGTTGCGTCGGGAAACACTCGCTTACGATATCTCTGTTTCTCTGAGCATAGGAATTTCCATGTCCAATTTGCCAAACTTCAGTCAAAAAGGTAACACTATCAACACGATCCTTGGATGATGTTCAGTGTGAGAAAGATACTAGTTGGCGACGACGGGTGATGAAGGTATTCAATAAAATTGAATCTGATTTTCCCACCCTCTTGGAATACAACAACTACCTGGAAGAAGTGGAGGATATCATATATAGTATAGTCAATGAAGAAGCCAATGCGGAAGAATGTAAGGCACGGATCAAAGCGTACGAAGAAGCCAATCGGTCTGCCATTGTCATCCGTCAGTCTCAGCGCGCCGACGAAGAGCGTGCCATTCAAGATCGGATTGCATCAGAACAACGAGAGGCCGAACGACGAAAGCGCGAATTGCAGGATGAGGAAAAGGCGATTGCTTTGACAAAACGAAAATTCAAACAAGAATCTGCAGAAGTCTTATTGGGAGAGCGAGAAGAAGTATCGGCTGAGCTTCGAGCTGCACAAATGCAGGGCTATCGCAACGAACTAAAACGACAACGAGACGGGAAGACGTCTGCTACCAATTTTGTCTCTCCCCGAGTCCGAGAACCAGATGGTGGAATGAAGCGAGAAAAGAAACTTGATCGCGACTTGTATCTGAAGCGACAGGCAGCAGGAGGTGGCATGAAAGCAGGGGATTTGTCATCCCAGGAACGAAATTGGAACGAAGCGGTGTCAACCCTCTTTGAACGAGTCGTCGTATGAGGAGTACAAGGAACGAAGCACCAAAGCAAACGAATGAATGAACGAATGAACCAGTTAGTCGATCATGGAATGTAGCATTGCAGCACGTGTCTTTGTTGGTGCCATGCTGTATTCTTGAAAAGCAAGTAACAAACTAGTTTCAACTGCCTACTATTGCTATTTACCAGTAGCCCTTTGGCCACCAGCTCCTTCAATATGGTATGGTGCCATATGTTGGACAGCACCGCAGCAGCTGGAGCAAAGAAAAAATCAAGAATGTTTTACTGGCTACCTTGTAAGTACACATTGTGTAAATTGGATAGCTCTCTTTCTTGGTTCCCTCATATCCGTTTGCATCCATTGGATATTTGAACACGTAGTACACGACACTAAAGCCTCGGTCGGAGTATGCACCACAATTCATGTGGAACGTTGCAGGAGTAACCTCCAACGAACTGTGCAGTAGATATGTACGATTTAAGCGTTACGCCATTCTACCGTTAACCACGTAAGAACCTACCTATGATCGTGCAAGACTGAAATGGCTACTTGAGATATAACCTGCAGCCATTCCTTCTTATCCAGTTCATTGTTTCACAAGACGAGCGACAAAGAGAGCCTAAATCACCACCGTAGCACAAATTACAAATCACAAGACACGATGCGGACCAGTCGAACCGCTATATCCGATGAGGAGGCCGTCGCAGCGGCGGACAAGGAGATGGAAGAACGAGCAAACCGTGCGAAGGAGTTGCTGTCACAGCGATATGTTGGTTTGAAACGACAGCAAGTGCGTATCTTTCTCGAAGTATGCCAATGGTGTTGGTACCGACGTTCACTCAAACTTGCATCTATTTACTCAATGTAGGAAGGACGCAAAAGCCGTAAAATGCAGCTCGAACGCCATATGCAAGGCTTGGGAGTTCCGGAGGACAAGCGCAAGGAAATGCGCAAGAATCTTGAGGCAGAAGAAGTTTTGATTCAAAAGCACTCCCGCAAAACCATGAGTCCTTCCGACTTTGAATCACTCGCAGTCGTTGGTAGAGGAGCGTTTGGAGAAGTTCGTTTGGTCCGGGACAAGCGAAAGAATGCTGCTGCGGCGGCGGCCGATCCGGTAAACATCTACGCACTCAAATCGATGAAGAAAGAAATGATGGTTCTGAAGAACCAAGTGGGTCATGTCCGCGCGGAGCGAGAAGCCTTGGCCAAGGCGAGCTCGGAGAACCAGTGGTTGACGGCCTTGCATTATAGTTTTGTGGATGAAACGCATTTGTACATGGTTATGGAATTCTGCCCTGGGGGTGATCTCATGAGTCTTTTGATTAAGGAAGATACATTTAGTGAACATGTCACGCGCTTTTTCATGGCAGAAGCGGCACATGCCATTTCTAGTGTCCATGCCTTGGGATACATACACAGAGACATCAAACCAGATAACATGTTGTTGGATTCAAGAGGACACTTGAAACTGACGGATATGGGGCTTTGCAAGAAAGTGGGAGAAGTCAGTCCCATGGACGATCCAGTATTTGTCCTCAAGACGCTGCGAGAACAGGGATTTATTGGAAAAGAACCCGGTATGGTGGATTATCCAGAAATGGGAGCGGCCGGTCGTAGTGCAGGAAAGCATAGGAACTCGGACGATGCTATGGCAATGTCGATTGATGACAATATGGACATGGGAGGAAGCGCGTTTCCCACCGGACCACGGCAAAATATGAATCTGACTGCCAAGGCACGGCGTGAGGTAAGAAGCGCGGCAGCAATTTTTTATCAGAATTTCAGATTCAGAGTAGCGATGTACTCACCCTGAGTGTTTATCACTTGTTAGATGGCATATTCTACGGTTGGTACTCCGGACTACATTGCACCAGAAGTTCTTGCTGCACAGAATGGAGCTTCGGGATATTCGTACACCACTGCTGTCGATTGGTGGAGTTTGGGTGTTATCATGTTTGAGTGTTTGGTAGGATACACTCCGTTTTATGCAGAGGATCCAGTGACAACATGCCGCAAGATTTTGCGGTGGCGACAGTGCCTTGAGATGCCTGCCGAGACCAAAGCACAACTGTCGCCGGAATGCATTGACTTTTTGAGCTGCCTTTTGGCAGGACCCGAATCCCGCATTGGTAGCAGCAAGAACAGCACCGAGTTTGAAAATGGTTTCAAACAGGTAGTTCAACACCCTTGGTTCAAAGGATTCGACTGGGAAGGATTACCCAATGAGGAAGGCCCTTTGCTGCCCAGTGGATCTCGAGAATTTCCGGAACTCTTGCAGTATCTCAAGACTTGTCCCAAAACCGACCCTAGGTTTCCTCAATTGGTATCCAGAGTGACACAGAACTTTGATACTTTTGAAGACTATGGATCCAATATTGAAGGCCAAGGGAAGACACGAGTCATTCGAAACCCATTGGACCAATTTTATGACTACAATTACCGCAGAGTTCGGAAGCCACGAATTCCGTTGCCGTTGGACGGACAACCGTAGGAAGAAAATCTCAGATGTTCGAAGGAAGCAGAGATAGCAACTCCGAGGAATTAACTTGAAAAGACCGCATGCTGGCCGTATGAAGCGGAGTGAGGATCTGGGTGGATTTTCCGTAGATAGGACGATGATCTATATGCCGATGCACTCAATGCAATGAAAACAAAGAATCACTTCAATTGTAAAGTTCATTATCATAGAATAGGGATACGAAGGTCACTCGTCATGATCAACGCTCAAATTGGCGTTATTGGATTTCTAGAGATATAGCGACATGACTCCATCAAACAACCAGTGTTTCTCACGGGAAGCTACCTCACGGTTGAATATTTCATCTCATCTCCCAAAGGAAATGAATCCGACGTATGATTGCTTAAAAAAAACCCTCCTTTGCAACGTATGATCTCTGAGCCTTCTGAGAGCCAAAATACTCTCTCAACAAGTCATTAACATTCACCTGGTTCCTAGGAAGCTCAGTAGTCCCCATCGTCGTCGTCGGAGTACTCCTCAGAGTCAGACCAATCCTCGATTTCTATCTTCTTAATATCGCCTTCAAAACGGTATGACCACTTTGGATTGGACAAGACGTGCAGTAAATGCGTCTTTAATTCTGGGTTCTTGTCGAAGATTAATTCGTCTTCCGCTGTCGACATAATGCTGGCAATCAAGTTGTCAGTGGTGGGATGGTCGGGGCCAAGTCGATTCAAGGCTGCTTCGAACGCAGCCATGTACAGCTTGTACCCTCTCAACAACGACCCTTCATCTTCCCGCCAAATACAAAGATCTCCATAATTGCCAGAGCACTCAATAGTCTCTGGATGATCGTTACCCAAAATAGTGCGCATTCGTTCCAATACAGATTCATAGATTGGAATTGCCATATCCGATCTTTCCGTAGAGTCATAATAATCTGCCTGGATTCGTTCAAATCGTAACGAATATGGATGAGACTCTCCAACAGTTTCCTTACATAATGCAAGGCCGCGCTCTGTCAAAGGTATGACGTCCATTGTCATGTACTTTTCATTTGCAGGATATGTGTCAGGATGACGTTGAATTTCTGCGACACAGTAGGCCATTCCAAGCAAAATCTGGCAACACAAAACCTTTGCGGGACGCCCCTTCAGAGGCTTCTTGTCCAGCGCTCTAAGTGCACGATCATAGCAGCGCACCGCTTTCTTACCGTACCTACGCTCTTCTGAGTATAAGTCTCCAAGAGTCCTCAATACTCTAGCCTGTGCAATTCGTCCGTTCTGTGCCTGTCCTTCTTTGCCTCCGCCCTTTTTGTTTTGAACTATCATCTTGCTCAATTGTCCCTGTCCAAAATCCGTAATGTAGCCCATCTTGAGTAACTTCGGGTGCAATATTTGGGCAGCATTTGTGACGCCAGTAACGTTAAGTGATCGAGCGAACTCATAGTGCTCGTGTCCTCCGTTTTCCTTCATCTCGAGGTACGGCTTCAAGTGGAGTTGAATTTCAATGATATGACCCTACCAATTTTGGCAAGAGTAGATCAAATGAGACAAAACTGCTGTCGAAGCGATGGAGGATAGTTTGCTGAATCATTCATCAAGAACCTACCGTTGGCATGTACCGAACATTGACCTTGACGTCACGGTACCCTCCGACCAAGAAGTTCTCTGCTTTCTCGAAGCCATCTTTAACTCGAATTAGCATCCACTCTTCACCCATTTCACCTGTATCGCGTCGAAAAAGATCTATAATATCTTTGGCTTGCTTCATGTTTTCCATGGCGACGACAAAGCTGCACCGAACAAGGTCAATGACTCGACGAATGTCACCATTGTAGTCCCTGTCTCGCTTTTCCTTGACCCTCTTTTCTCCTTTCAGAGGCCCCTGCTTGTACTGGACATTGTACTTCTCAGAAATATTTGCTCCCAAACTTGCCATAGCGTCTAAGGTTTCCTTTGCTTGCTCAAGGATAATGTTGAACTGCTCTTCCTGGCCTAGGTCGTCCCATGCAGCTTTATTGTCTCCGACATATTCGCTGGGCACAATATGCTTAGGCTTCTGTATGCCCTCCGATCCGATAATGACGAGCTCTCCGGATTCCTTCAACCTGCTATAAATTGCCATGTAGTCGTTCACACTCCGCAGCAAGTTTTGTACCTTCTTACACTTGGACCATTCTTTCGAGGCCATTTCTACTCGTTTTTCTTCCTCCATGCTCCAATCGTCCTCATAAATATTCTCCTCGTCATCGCTTTCTGTCCACGAGTAATCACCATCTGATTCATAGTTCCTGGATGAATATTCTGAATCATAGTCGTCACAACTATCCGAATAGGAGTCAGAGTCGGAACCATCGTTTGAGCCACCGTCCAAGTCTTCATCACCCATATTGCAATCTGTCTGCTATCGGTCTCAATGATTTCCGACTCTGGTTTGTTAAACTAGTTCTGGCTGGAAGAGTATAGCAGAATGGAATTACATATTACTAGCATTCCAACTCTTGGGATGAAGGTGGCTCCAGGATTTGACGGATCTATCCATCAAACTGCCGCGAGGAGTCTTTTTCTTGAAAGATATGATATCCTCCCATCTGCAAAGCACGCAAGCCAGCAAATTGTTCAAACCTACTAGAATGTCGCAACGAGCACGCTGGCGCGGAAGCTAGCAAATTGTTCGAATAGCTGGAGCACCAGCTGGCGTGGAAGCCAGCAACAATAGTAGAGCTTGAGAACTCTTACCAAAAGTAATTGATGATCTATTGTTTTAAATCGTTGGTTTAGAGCCATTGCTAGTACTGTAGAGGAATTGGAGTTTATCGAATACTACAATTGCTGAGTTGCATCACGCCACTAGAGGACGGGTCACTCCCGAATGATCTGGGAGGGAAGCTATTGAAAGATGGGTCACTCAATGGCCTGGATGCTAAGTTTAATCTCTTCCTTTTCGACACACTGCTGATTGATTTCAATGACGTCATTCCACTCCAGCGGAACGCAGCAGACAAAAAATTAATCCCTGATGAGCTGTAGCTTTCTCAATTCTCAGCTTCTGTATCCCTTTGGAATCTCTTTACACTAGCACGTGCCATTGCTTTCTGTTTGGCTTCCTGCTCTTCGATTCGATGTTTCAAATCATCGATGTAGTCGGCAAAATCAGTGTCGGCTGCCTGCTCAACAACTCTCCAAAAATCATCAATGCCGTCACCTGTCATGGCCGAAACACCACAAGCGTTATTCTGAAACTGCTGATAGAATTCGTCTAGCACCAAAGATAGACTTCTTGTCAAAGAGTCGTAAAATCCTCCCCCTTCTCCATCATTTCTGGCATTGTCCAAAGCTTCTTGAAACGCTTCGTAGTCCCGCATCCACTCCATGCAGAATTCATGCGACACGACATCCGTTTTATTGAAGCATATCACCAGTGGAAGTCGGGTTCTGTAGTACATGCTGCAGGCATACAACATGTTGCTCATGAAAGTATTGGGAGAACTGGCACATCGCACGGTATCGACCACAAACACCAGGACGGTCGGGAAAGTTGAAGCCAAGGACTCGCTAAGAATGGTGCCAGATGCACTCCACGTGAATGCCTCAATTTGTCCCGGTGTATCCACTAGTAAATATTTGGACAAATTATTATTGTCTGCCCTGTTCTCAAGAATATTAATCACTTGATCAAACTTTGTTGCGTAAAGATTCAGGGACGTCATAATTGCACCATTTGGACCTAGATTGTGTTGCGCCATAACTTCCTGTGTTTTGAATTGAATGGAGAAATAAGGAACAGCATTTGGATGAGAATCTCTGTCTCCAAAAATTTAGCCCAAAGAGGAAACTGCAAAGCTTTTACGAACCTTATACTTGACTGTGTCCCGAATATCGATGGACGCATTGTATGGAACATCCAAGGTGGCCGGATCTAAATTGATGCAGTAGGCTGGCATGGTCATAGGCGAAGATACGGCTGCTGCTGGTTTGCTGTCTTCGCCTTCCTCTTCCTCGTCTGGATACGTTGATTCTTGAAGGGCGGACATCAACGTTGTCTTTCCAGACCCCGCCATACCGACTACTAAAACACAGATAGGCGATGGATTCTCGGCTGTTTGTGTCTCGATCCTCTTAACAACGGGAGGCAGAGATCTACCTTCGGGGCTGTTTCCTGTGGCCTCGAACATGGTTCTGCTGTGCGGTGATGTTGGTTGTGAGAAGATTAAACTGTTGGTGTGCCTTTCTTTCTTCTTTGTAGCCCATTTTGGAAACAGGTTTGGGAGGGATGGATGGAGATGCTTGATGAGGACTGACTCTCATCAGTTTGACTCCTTTGACCTCCTTATTGACTCATTCGACCACTGTCTGACTATCCCACATCTTTTGTTTCAAAAACGAAAGGGGTTCATGTTGTAACAGACAGCATACATGATAATCAATAATGCTACACAAAGAAAAAAAAGCACAATGATTTCCTCAAATAGATTGCAGGGATGGATCTGGTCGTGCGGAGTGTTAATGCTGGCTCATCAAGTTTGTGGATTCTCCCTCGACCGTCGAAGCAGCATCATGCAGCTTCTTATCCCCCAACTCCTGCAAACTATGGATTTATCTCCTTCATCGAATCCATCCTCGCCAGCTGCGGTGATCACGGATAGGGTGTTTTTTGACATTCGAATTGCTCGACAGGACGGAAGCACTTATGTGCGAGACGATTTGCCAGATACGTTTGAGAACCGTGTCATTAGGGCTCGACTGAGAATTGGACTGTTTGGGAAGCAAGCACCAAAGTAAGCTTTTTGGACCATATTTTTCTGTTGTATTCTCCGATGCGATCGTCTCTCACTAAGTATCCTGTAGGCATGTTGAAAAGTTTCTCTCATACGTCGTGCCACCGAAGGATGATGATGTTGACAATCCGTATCCGTGCTACAGCCGATCAGCATTCACGTCATTGAACCAGGAAACTGGTCTTTTGCTTGGCGGCTACATCCCATCGCTACGAGTATCTGATATCGGTGGATCGGTAAGATACATTAATATGGAACACAAAGTGCACACATCGTTGCTAATCCTGCTCGCCCACTCAGACTGCCCTGACCTACGGCTCACGAGTACTCCCTGCCTCGTTGTGGATCGATAAGTCACCGGAGAAGATTCCCCATTACACCAAAGGATTGCTAACGCATAAGGCTCTAGATGTGACCCCATCGTTTGGAATCACAACGCGTAAAGAAACATCATTGGATGCAACGCACACGGTTTTCGGGCAAGTCCTATGGGACGAAGACACACTTGATCTGTTTCGAGTTCTTCAAGATATACCAACCTATGCCATGGAGCGGCCAGTAGGATATGACGAGTTCAACAGCGGAGGAATGGCGACATCGGTCTACAACGCTCAGAAAGACTTCTTCCGTGGAGCTGCCAAGACATTTGGTGACACAAGAGTATCAAAACTCTATGAAGGAAAGCTACTGAGACGAGTAGAAGTGCTCCAAGTTGGAAAGCTATGAAGTTATACAATGTACATGCAACATTAACCCCGTTTGTTGCCAGAACTCTGAAAGACGGTAGATATGATTCTTTCGACCTTCCCCTCGGGCAGCGAATCTTGAGATTTACCTTTGCTAAAAGTAACTTTGCCCTCAACTCATTCATTTTCTTGTGGTTCTTGGAGAAAGCTCAATTTCATGTTAATCTTTAGCTTCCGTAGCGAAACAGTCTGTCAAAAAGCCTAGAGATGCTTTTCAGCATGGGAGTGAAGCATATTTGGTAAGCCCACGTTCCTTGCCAATTGAATCCTTGTATGCCCTTGAGTATGCTGCCCATCTGTGTCAGCATAGGCATGCTGTTTTTTTATTGCATCCAGAC
Organism: Cylindrotheca fusiformis; assembly: GCA_019693525.1. NCBI lineage: Eukaryota > Bacillariophyta > Bacillariophyceae > Bacillariales > Bacillariaceae > Cylindrotheca > Cylindrotheca fusiformis. The sequence continues at coordinate 19,730 of JAAMXS010000471.1, read as the reverse complement.
TCCATGACATGTTTCTAATCAACTCGGAATTGAGCTTGACTCTCTGCTCTTTCATCCAGCTGCTTGTTTTCCTATGCAAAGAGAGCCGTCCACGACAGAACGGCAATGCAGAGGCCCCCATCCAGGTCGCCCTGCGATACAGAAATGAATGAATCCCAAGAAGGAAGGATTAACTGTTGTCTATTATTGTCATTGATAACCTTCCCAGCCACAAGCGACAGAACACGAAGTATGTTCCATTTACGCGGATTGTCTGCTGGCCGAAGAGCATGTTTGTTTCTCTCGTTTGGCTGCACGATGCTGATCTAGGTTTCCATCCACCGGAGACCGTTTATTTTTTTTACGGTTGCCGATTTCATCCTTTTTCGCTGCAATTCTCTGCCGCGCCTCTTCTTCCAAGTCGGCGTTGTTCAAATACTCCAGAGGTTCCCAGGACATTTTTTTGGCACCGACCCACTTTATCTTTACCTCCCAACTATCAGCGACACGTACATCATTGATGCGCTCCACAGCATAGACCGACCCGGTAGATGTGTCATTTTCATCATCATCTCCTGTGTCGGTAGACATCTTGCCTGCGAAAACTCGATCACGTAGTTTCGTTTCGTGGTCAGGGCCCTCGTTTTGACGTTTCTCCTTTATCTTCTGCATCGCCTCTTCCATTGATTCAACGGATATTAAATTGCAAAGTGGCTCCCACGTCATTTCATTGTACCCCACCCACTTGATTTGTACCTCCCAATCATCATCCTTGGGACGAACGTCTACGATTCGGTCAACTTCAAAGAAGGGTTCTCCCGTTTCTTCGCAGTGATCCACAACACGAAGCTGGCGTCGATTAGTAGTAGAACGTTTACGAGTCGGTGGTTTGCTTGTAGAATTCAATATTTTGGAAGACTCTTCCGCCACAGCTTCGCCAGTGATGTTGTCCATGTCAGGAGCCACAATCCTCGTCTCGTTGAGAACTGAGGCAGTGACTAGGGAATCGATGTTCTTCATCACGATTTCAGGCGGTCGGACTGAGGAGCGTTTTTTGTTGGATGAAACTGTAACAATAGTTTCATTGGAACGATCCACAAGACCCCTTGACCTTTCTGCAACGCCATCGTCGCCTTTTGATTCCTTGGGTGGAACAAACGATGTGCTGTTTTGGGTCCTACTAGTACTCCCATGCTTGCGCAAGGATTGTTGTTGACGACTTCTTGGGACAGGCGTCAAAGTAGCAATATCTTGAAACATAATGTGTGTCGAAATTTGCTTGCTGGCTTCTTTGGCTTGTTCAACCTACTTTTCTATCTTCTTGCTGTTGACAAGGATGAGAAAGAAATCTTTGAAGATCTTTCCACGTGTTTTTAAATCTAATACTGGTGTTCTGCAGCAGCAATGACTAGCTATGCTGTCAGTTTTGAGAATAGCGAAAGTAGTCGGATTGATCGTTCACGCTGGCATTCTTATCGTGCATTATTTTGTGGAAGGCAAGGGCGTTTTTACTACAACACCAGCCCAGCGACGAGAGTGTGTTGCTGTCAACAAGTCGTCGTCCATTGCAATCATTCCGCGACGCTAGAACGAAAGGAATTGAAAGAGCAAAGCCATGAGCAACAAAATTGGATTGGTGTTGTTATGATACATAAGAGGATAAGAAAAACCAGGGACGATGAATAATTTAAGAGGTTTCGCTTCCAAAGTCCGAGCACAAGCTGTGGATGCTGCAAAAAGTCTTCCTTCGTTTGATGAAATGGCTGCAAAGGACGAATACATTCATTCGGAAGAGTTCAATGTAGCGGGACATAGGAAAAAGATGAATAACGAGGAGGTGGGAGAAGGAGGAGAAGTGTCATCCAAGCATTCCAAAGCCGTTAGCGAATCTGATCATTCATCGATAACTTGGTCATTGCTCGATCGACGAGCTCAAACCACATCACTTCCACCATCATCGAACTCCTCCCTTGCAACAAACGATCCAGAAGCACCAAAGACGCCGCCAATCCCTAATCAGGATGCTGAATCGCGAGGAAACAACCAGGAGCCAGCACCTCCGCAGAAGAAAAAGCCACTCATGCTCTCCGTTGTAACCGCCGCAATGGAGGAACACCAAGCAATAACAAAGAGTGAGAGTAGTCTTGTCTCAGAGGATGAAGATATGGATGAGGATGACGACGATAATGACGATGATAGTTGGAGCGAAGATGACGAGGAGGATCCGATTTTATCTTTGATCCGAAACAACAAAAAGGGAGGATCAAAGTCGTCGAAGACAGCGCGTTCCAACAAATCGAAACCGTCTTCAACAACCTCATCTTCAAGCAAGAAGAAAAGAAATCCCAATCGATTCTTTGAGGGCCTGGAAGGCATTGAGACTCCCACGGATGCAGCTAGTAGCGAATGGAAGGAACCAAACTCGGCTCCTAGGCCACCCTCGTTGCCGACAACGCCAAGGGAACTCGGAAATTGGATGAAGACTCTAGCATCCAATCAGGTGAACAAAATCTTAAAGCGGGACGACCCCAAAGCATCGCCAAGCGGTGCGCCTCCGCTTGCCAAGAACAGACCACAGCGGAAGTTCAACAAGCAGGAAGATGAATATCATTCTACTGACTCGACAAACTTATTAGGGGACGACGAGTTGGCGGAACTTGCCAAGATGAGACAATCGAATAAAGGAAGTTTCTCGCTACTGTTGGACTTGGTCTATGAGAATCGCCAATTCGCTTTCATCTTCTTTACATTGGTACTGGCTGCTTTTCTGTACTTTTATACCAACAAGCGAGTCGAAGACGATATAATTTAGTCCCTTTTCTTTTAAACTCATGCAGGCTTGTCAAAATGTACTCTCTTTTTGGAATTGACTTCTACTAGTGTTGCTTCCACCACGATAGAGAGTCAGTCAACTCATTTGTCATCTTTCAAACTTCCAACTCTTGCTCCCTAAACTCCCAGCTCCCCTAAAGTTTGTGTAACATTTTTTCTCATCGTTTTTAAACTGCGTAATCTGTAGTATCATTGTTAAAAGAAACACACAATCTTTTTCTGCCTTTTATGCTGCTGTGAGTCGCTCGAAATCCGTCAAAGACTATCTGAAACCTATCTGAATGGTGGTAAAGGTGGTGGTCGAAAAAAATTTTACACTACATCGTCGGACCCCCTTGTCCGTAGCGTCCGTTGAGCTTGAATTAATCCGGGTGACTATCATGCGCCTAAAATGAAGGTGTTGGTCACGTGTCGATCCATCATTTTGCCATACTCTCCAAATAAGTGGCTGCATTCCCCAACGGCGCATCTTTGAGATAAAGACTAGGACAAACAGAAAAAGGGAGCAATCAAACGATTATAGTCACTTGCGGGTAACCAAGCTGCTGCCCGTGACGCCGAATCATTCGCCTCTCCTGCCATCCATCCGGTTTCGGGTGATGTCTTGTGCTGCTGTCCACGGAGAGGAGGAATAAACTATTTCCTGCTTCGAGAGACGATGCTTCGTCATGTCGGCTTCAGATGTTTACTGATCAGTGCGACACTGTTGGTAATCACAACAACCCGTCTATCTTTCGCAAGGGCGGAGAAGGGAAGTCCCATCTCTTTTTTTCGTCGTGAAAAGCCTGTTTTCGATTCCCTGGCAACTAGACATCTGTATGGAATTTACGAACGCTGTGGTCGGCCCGCAGAACGCTTCCAATTGCCAGAAACGTCAACAACAGCAACAACGAAGACGGCTGCTTCTACTGCATACGTTACCGGCAGTGATGGCGATGAATCAGCGAGCACGACCAATCTTCCTCTTCAGCTAACAGCAACTCAGGGTATTTTGAAGAAGAGCTCATTCTCCCACAAAGCTGCATGGGCTCTCACACTCATTGTGTTGGGATCGATTGTCAATTATTGGTTCTTCGATCATTCTGCTGCTACGACGAGCGAAAGTCCAGTGGTCTTTGTAGTGATGGCAGTTCTATTGTATTGGATTGAAGCTCTGAGTTGCAGTACTCGACGATACCTATCCAATGCTCTGACACCAAAGGAAGTACAGGCATACTTGGAATCGCTGAAAAATATACCTCCAAGTGTCGTATGGACGATAGAGTGCTATCACTATCGAAGGGCAGGTCATCCCTATTATGGGAGTGCTCGATATCATCAGAAACGACATGAAACCTTGGAACGAGTTGTCACACATCGGGTTTCGCAGGAATATTCCTTTGAGAGGTAAGCAAATGAATGGCACTATAGTATCGAAATAGCTTCTTGGGTCAAATTTATCCGATTCCATTCGTTCTAATGGTTTACGCTTTTTTGTACTAGTTGGACGGACGACACGGATACTAGTACGATTGATAGGCTGCTATTCTCGGATCAAGATCTTGCTGGCGATGACAAGCCATTTACCAAAATTACCCTATCCAAGATGTTGCTCTTTGCCAATGATGCAAGCTACTACGACTACATCGATCAAGAGTCCCAATTTCGTTACTTTTGGCAGAATCGTGACAGGCACTACGATTTTGATGTCCGGTTGCCAATGGAGGGTGTCCGTCCCAAGGTTTTGGTGGCTTCCCATGGACTCGCAGGACCCAGACTTGGTAAAAGCATGTGGTTCTATTTGTTCACCTGTTTTGGCCTGACAGTCCCGTATCGTATATGGTTCTCACGCCATTGCACCAATGTGGGAATAACAGTCACCAAGGAAGTGACTGGTAACATTTTCAAATAAGGTGATTGGGCAAAGCGTTGAACCCAAAATTACTACGGTCGTTATTTTTACACCAAGATGCTCCGCTTTTCAACGAGCACTACTACGTACAGCGTACAGTCAGGTACTGATCGCCAAATTCGAGGGGTGATCTGGGGGACAATCGTACATTTTTCGAAACATGAAAACGAAACTAATTCGGTAATGCATAGAGTTTCTACGTGCGCCGAATGCAACAACACGTAAGCGGAGAAAAGGGGATTGGTAGTCCCTCCGAACTTCCGAATCTTTCCGTTGTTCTGATCTTCAGTGGACGAGGAACCACGATACGATATATAAGCTCTCACTACGTTTGTTGTCATTTCTGAGTTTGTTTTCCTTTCTGCTTCTTGTCTAGAACAAGGCAGTAGTGCTTACCAAAACCACCAGCACCATGGACTTCAGCCCCTTTCAGCTCGACGAAAGATGGCTCCAAGAAGGATCCGCTGCTCCATCGTTAGCACCTTCCACTGCTGCGGAGGATGGTGCGGATGATGATTCCAAACTGAAGAACACGCTCCGTGTGTATGGCAGTCTCTTTGTCGTGGTATTGCTACTATTTTGCTGGCTGCGAAAAAAGTATCCTCACATCTACAATGTGCGCAGCTGGGTGGAAGAGCTCAAGACGCCCTTGGCGGATCAACAGTACGGCTATATCAACTGGGTGTGGAAAGTATTTGGTATTGACGATGCGGATTTGATGGATCAGTGCGGAATGGACGCTATTTGCAACGTCCGGATCCTGGAGTTTGGATTCAAACTAGCAGCTGTCGGTGTCGTTAATTCCATTTGGCTCATGCTGGTTTACCGGACGGCCGAGGAGTCTACGGAGACGGATCACATTTTTTCAGCGGTCGTGTCTCTGTCGACAGCAAATGTGCCATCGGGTTCCAATCGTTTGATCGGGACCGTCATCGCAGCCTATATTAACTATGGATTTACGATGTACACCATCTTGAAGGAATTTGAATGGTTCATCAAGTTTCGCCACATGTTCTTGTCCAAACGACTGGCCAGAAATTATTCGGTACGACGCTTTGTCCCTTGCAGCTCGAACTGCTTTCTCGTCAGAGCTAGTTCTTACACCCTTTTTTTCCGATTTCTCCATTCAGGTCTATGTCCAGAATATTCCATTGGAGTACCAGAATAATCAAAAACTCAAAGATTTTTTCATGAAGGCATCGGATGGAGCAGTGATTGATGCTCATATCGCTGTGGAATGTCCCACCTTGCAAAAGCAGGTACAAGAACGTGATAGTGTCATTTCACAATTGGAACATGCCATCAACATTAGAGAAGTTACGGGAGAAACTCCTCAAGTCAGGAACTTGATTACCCGAGCACCTTCCGGGAGCTTGATTGCTAGCTTGGCAGATCAGTTACAAGATTTGAACAAGGAAATCTCCGACTCTATTGATAACTACGAACAAATTGTCAACAATATAGACCAGGGAACGGATGTTCCAGAGGACGAGGAAGGTTACGGGGCGATCGAGCAACCAAATGGTCCTTCCAGTCCTTTGGCGGACCAAAATTCTGGCGGTGGCAATTTTGTCATGGGCTTTGCCATGAATTCGATCAAGGGTGTCACCAAAACCGCTACGAACGTGACAAGGGGTGTTGCCGGTGGTGCCATGGCGGTGGCTGGGGGTGCATTGGCAGTTGCTGGTTCCAGTGCCAACATGGCGATGTCTCTTTTGATGTCTGAAGATGGACAAATTCTGTCGGCTGGTTTTGTTTCGTTCAAGTCGTTGCGGGCGACCCATGCCGCACTTCAAATGCTGTACGTTCGTTGGATGACGACTTGCTTGCTTCAATCAATGCTCAATATCTTTTTTATTTTTATTTGTGGTATTTCGATAGGCAATACAACACACCTTTTACAATGGAAGTTCTGGAGGCTCCTCAGCCTGAAGGTACGCACATCCCAATCTTGTTGCGAGGGAAAGGAGATACGAAAGATCTAACGCGGGAATCTCTTCTTTCGAATTACCAGACATCTTCTGGAAAAATGTAGGCAAAACTCACAAAGAACTCCAGATTGGAAGACTAGTGAGCATGGTTTTGACGGTCGCGCTGTGCCTTTTGTGGACAATTCCGATGTCGTTTGTATCTACCTTGTCTTCTATCGAGGGATTGAAATCAGAAATAAAATTCGTTGCGGACATCATCGAGAAGTCGCCATGGGTCGAACCAGTTTTTGCCCAAGTCGCTCCTTTATTGATTGTCGTCGCCAAACTTTTGTTGGAGATTATCCTCGAGTCCTTGGCCATGAAGGAAGGACCCATTTCTGGAGCCGTTGTGGAGGCGTCCCTTTTTACGAAGATGGCGTGGTTTAACATCATTCAAACCTTTTTTGTTCAAGCTATTTCTGGTAGTATCATTTCGGAATTGGAAAGCATGGTGCGTCAGCCAGAAATCATCATTGACCTTTTGGCAACTTCCCTACCAAGTCAGTCGGTGTACTTTATCCAGATTCTGTTGGTCGATTCTGCCATTACGCTAAGTGTGGAACTCCTTCGGGTCGTCGCTGTTGCAACGCACCTTATCCGGAGCAAAGTGGGACCAAATCTGACTGAAAAGGAACGAAATACTACGTGGCTGGGGATCCGCCCTCTTGCGGACCCCCAAGAGTTTCGCCATGCTCAAGTGATGTCCAACACGGTCCTTTATTTCGTGGTCTTTTTTGTCTACTCGACAATTGCTCCAATCACATCATTCTTTGTTGGCTTGTGCTTCTTTTTCATGACAGCATCATACCGACACCAATTCGTTTACATCTATCCAACTTTCCCTGATTCAGGTGGACACTTGTGGGCCAACTTTTTCAAGCTTCTTCCGGTAAGAAACCAGGTCTCTTCATTTCGTCTGCTTCTTTAGGATTATCTGACTTAATTGATTCGCTGAATATGTTTTCAATACCAGGTCTGCATGTTCTTTGGCCAGATCACATTGCTGGGAATGATTGGTCTGAAGAAATCCCCCATCGCATCTGGAATGATGATTCCTTTGCTCGTCATCACAGGCCTTTTCACAATCTACATTCGCAAACAGCACTTCCGAATGACTGAATCCCTTCCTGCACGGGATGCCATGTTTTGCGACAGCAAGTATGAGTATGCCAACGAAGACTTCGATTTCGTTATGGACAAGTATATTCAACCAGAGTTGCGAGAAAGAGAGAAGTTCCCTGAAAACGGAGATCCTGCCGATTATCGTGGTTCAAGCAACGATGAAGAGAATGGTGCAAATGAGAACAACGGAAACGCGAATGCCGCTAAGGGATAGAATGGCATCTGGAACTTTGAAATATGAATACTACTGCTCCTCCAGCTGCGGATACCCGCTAGCAGACATGTTCCGTCGTCTGCATGATCGACGATTACTCCTTGCTTTGTCTCTAGGTACCTGTATAGTGTCAATGAAAAGTTATTACGCATTATTGCATTTGAGACTACAAAGAGAGCAGATACTGCGTGTTTGCGTGTGTCATTTGCGACTCCTGAATGCATATTCGTATCAATTGCCGACAAGACAGGGATGCTTCCCGGATGCCGTCACCAATCGCTCGGAGGAAAGGGACAATCTCCAGACTATCACTCAGTGAAATTCCGAGGGAAAGAAGTGCCTCAAAAGATATTTCTACTCTGCCAATTAAATCCCCGAAACAAAGAATGATGCGTTCGACGATCAAGGTAGATTTGTTGTAAGAAAAGCCAAGGCCTCCTACAAAGGTTGACTGCAGACAGTTGGTCATGAGAATCTTTGACAGCAAAAGCTTTCCTCGTGACTCGGCTTCGTGAAGGAGTAAAGCTATAGCAGGCTCCATCTGATATCCTTCATACTCTTCCCGCAAGAGTCGTGTGGATGCGATTGTATTGGACAAGCCACTGGAATGTCGTGCAATGTTAACGACAACTTCACGTCTCTTCAAACGCAGTAAATATGCCGGTATGGCTCTATTATTGTTCTCAAAGCTCACACTTCGTGGATTGACGGCCGACCTCGCCAAACCGAAGGTTCGCTGTGCTAGTTCAGTACGCTGCTCCGACGGATTATCTTGGCCACCTTCTCGTAGGCTTGGTAGACTGTGATGACGCATAGGTGGTTTTCTCGGTTTTTTTTGTTTCCGGTCGTGATGCTTTTTGGCATCATTGCTACACTTTTTATTCGTGCTCACACCAAGGACTTGTTCTGTTTCTTTCTTTGAGCTACGCGAGGTAGCTTGAGAAGCAGCATGACTGGAAACAGCACCTGGTGCAATAGGACCTGGATTTGTCCCTCCCGGAGACTCTTGGCTATTTCTTGCAGATTGGATTCTTCGTATAGCTGAATCACCAGTGGTTCCGTCGCCCGTTTGACGACTGGAAACTTTATCTGGAGTAACCGGATGTGTTCGGTTCGGATTGAATGAGTTGTTTCGGTTTGGGGTTCGGAAGACCTTGGTCCTCTCAGCGTTCCTCTCTTTGGAACGGCACGATCTTAAAGCTTGTCTAGTAGTAACAGTTGCTAGCAAAGCTGAACGCTCTCTTCGTCGTTTTCGTGCTTTCCTTTCAGCTAGAGTTGGTCCTAACAAGAGCCTATGCTTAATTACTTCCGGCTTTGCAAGTACTTTCCTTCTCGGTGACTTTCTGGACCCAACCTTCGGCATGCTCTTGGGATACCTCCGAAATATGTTATCCTTCATGATCATAAAGGTGCTTGCTTCCGATATCTCAAGAGGCAATCTCAGGGTATGAACTTGAGCAATAGTCTCCCGCCTTGCTTTTGTTTTAGGAATTTATATATGCTGAGCAAGACTGACTCTTAGGCAGACAGAATAGACAGACTAATACTGCAGTGATTTTTCTTGGGACCGATAATCTCCCACATTTCTCTAGTCGTGACAGCGGGTTTTTTTCAATACCGCGATGACTTAATAGCGCCCCTACTATTGTTCTACTGGCGTTGTCGTGATCTGGAATGATTTAAGCCTCGAGGGAAGGAAAATAATGAAGGGACCGAAGATTTGTCCCACACAACCAAGGCAACTTGAGCTCGTTCAATAAATGTTATTGTCCCTTGGGCACGGCTCGGCTGACCCAGCCACTTGGTATTAGCTCATTGAAGACTTCTTTCAAGAAGAGTCACGGACGGCACTTATGCTCCCCACTCTTATTTAGATAGTTCGATGTTACGCCAATGGAATGAAACTTATAGTGACGACACGCGAGGAGTTTGTCCCAGGGTACACTAGTTCCAAGACTAGCCAGTGCATAAAAGGAGCCGAAGACGACCCCAAACTGTAAATGATGTTTCATAGAAAATGCGAGTAAATTAAAAAGCATATGTCTCTCAAGCCCACAGACTTCCATGTTGAGCGCTCAAGCAATTGCAACGGTCGGCAAGTGGACTCTCTCTTAAAAAGAAAAACACATATATAACACTATAGAAGTACCATGATGAATGGTAACATTGTATTGTAGCTAGAATCTTCCAATAAGCGATCCCAAACCTTGGTTATCCCCATCTATCATGTCACCAAACCCTCCCGTCAAGGCGGATCCTTCTCCTTGTCTTCGACCACCTATCGACGGTGCATGTTGGACAATTCGATCCGCCATTCGAGAAAATGGTAGTGACTGCAACCAGACCGTTCCTGTGCCCTGGAGTGTTGCAAGGAACAAACCTTCTCCACCAAAAAACATAGTCTTGAGTCCAGGCGCCATTTGAACATCAAAGTTGATTCCTTCGGTAAAGGCCACCAAACATCCAGTATCTAGGCGAAGTTTTTCACCTCTCAGTTCCCGTTTAATGATGCATCCTCCGGCATGAATAAATGCCATTCCATCGCCTTGCAACCTTTGTAAGATAAAGCCTTCTCCTCCTACCAGTCCACTTCCGAGCTTCTTATGAAAGTGCATTTTGAGACTTGTTCCTTTTGCGGCACATAGAAATGCATCCTTTTGACAGATAAGCTTATTCCCAAAACTTGCCATATTTATTGGAACGATACTTCCAGGGAACGGCGCCGCAAAGGCCACACGTGCCTTGGAATTTCCTTGATTTGTGAAATGTGTAATAAAGAGTGATTCTCCCGTTAGAAGCCTTCCTCCGGCGGACATTAATTTCTTGAAAAAGGTTTGCTTCGGTTCACTTCCATCTCCGAATTTGGTTTTAAAATCAATTCCCTCGTCCAGAAACATCATGGCTCCGGCCTCGGCAATAACAGTTTCTTGGGGATCCAGTTCAATTTCTACCAACTGCATTTCATGTCCCTTGATTTCATAATCTACTTTGTGACATTGTGTCGGATTTCCCTATCGAAAGTCGAAACAAGATTAATTCATGAGAGATGAGGTGCACACTACTGATAGCAGTTGTCATTGCAGACACTCACCTCACTAATCAAATGGCCCGATGGTCCACTTGTATAGACGGCACTTTGGACTCTTCCATCTGTCGAAACGTAGGAGGATCCACCAGTAGCCCCAGCGGCAAAATCATTGGGAGCCCGAGACGCGGGTCTTCCATAGCTTACTGCTTGTTGTTGAGGCGGTTGTATGCCGTAGTTCGTGGGTTGTCCACCATACGATGGCACGGCCGTTGCTGTTGCCTGACTATAGTTTGAGGGTGCTGTTGGTGCATATGTTTGTTGTTGAACTGGCGGCGGAACATTCAAGGCTTGTGAAAAGTCTGGTTTGCTGGAAGCAGCATTGCTGTTGTAACCACTGGTGCTACTTCCATACGCATTGGCGTTGTTGCTGCTAGAATAGTTGGAGTATCCCGATGTTGCTGGTGCGGGTGAAGATCCATAACCATAGGATGGCGTGGACGCACCAGCAGGGGTACTGCTGTAGGAAGGATTGTAAGCAGAATTGCTATTACCAGCAGGCGCTGGAGTAGGGGCCGCAGAACCGGGGGGTCGATACACTGCCATGGTAAGTTCGGATTTTGTGATTTATTGGTTTGTGTCGAGGATTTGAATCTTATCTGCACTGTGGGAAGTTTGATCACCTCCATCACCTTCCTTTCTTCATTCTTTCAGACCCGTTCATTCTTGGATGCTGAAATGACTCGATTCGTTCGACTTCAAGAGTGGAGTCAGTTTCAGTATTCAGCATCTTCATGACCGAAGACATTGGAATACACGGCCAACTGGCTGGCTGGTAGACCGGCCAACGTCCAGGAACGGCTCGCTCTTTGTCGTTTGATTGATCCGACCTGCGCATTTTTTCCATCCTCATTCTTCAAATCAACGACATCCTAATTTCGAAACATACCCTCTGACACTAGTGTCGCTGGAAGCAATCTAGTAACCACCATTCCAAAATGTTCAAGCTAGGTCGTCGTCGCAAGCCAAACGCTACCGCTGCTACCACTGCTACGAGTAGTGGTAAGAGTCCAAGTAAAAAAAATGTTGCTACAGTGGTGGCGGCGGGGACAGATGCCAACGACAACGACGATTCACTGAAACGTCATCATGACGAAGATGGTGAAGATGGAATTGAAGTGTCCTTGGATGCATATGTACATGAGGAAGAGTCAAGAGAACCGCCCATTCCTTCTCGAATGGAACGCCAACCTGTCATTGATGTTCAGGAGTTAATTCAATGGAAAAAGCAAGTCTTTCAACGTCAATTCTCTTTGGTCTTCCCAGCACCACCAGCACAAGCATCACTGTCTGCACCAAATATACATCGGATTCCCCTAGCTTCGAAACCAGCGAACAACAAGCCCAGATTAAGCTTCCAACAGACGTTACAAATGCTCGAAGCATCAAATCCCGTCTTGAACAATGAGTATACCGCTGTAGCTCATGAAATCCAAGAATTGACCATGGAAATGAAATCAATTCAACAAGACAAGCTAGCCTTGGAAAAACAACACCAGCATCAAAAAATGAACAACACTACCACAACTGCGACCGGAACCAACTTTTTGGCTGCTGAACAAATACGGTTGCTCCTACCACAGGGGAATTGCCTTACGATTCGGTTTCAAAGTTTCAAGACCAAAGAAGTGTTTTTGTCCAAATGCGGATCTTCCAAGATTAGACCAACATTTCGAAATTGTGTGACATTGGGACCCAAAAATACCCACAACGGTGTCATTTCTCGAATGCAACATATTACACTCATGAGCAGCAATGGAAACTCGACGACGCCAACCAAGTTCAAGACTAGCTTCTTTTGGAACTTCTTGGATGATGGCGATGATTATTCCAAAGATTTTCAAATGTGGGGACGATGGCCATCGCCCAAACTTCTTGAAATGGCCAACAACAATAAGAAGGTAGACAAGAAGGAAGGGAACGAGAACAAGGGCATTCAATTCTTGTCAACTGGACCACAAGGCTTATACTTTGTCCAGTTTCAAGGCTCCCAAGAATGTTGGTGGAAAATTCCAGAAGAGGATCACGAATTACAGTCTATATTGGAGTCGTGGGATGGCTTGCATCGAGTCGTCTTTGGGCCGATGGAGGCGATGGACAATGCACGCGGAACGGTGACGACAGCCTATTCGTGGATTGTACTGGGAGCCAATGGGCAAGTGGCGTGGAAAAATCTCCCCACTCGTCTCCACAATCGGTTGTCCGAAATAAAAGAAGAAAGTGACAACGCAGTGGCACCGGTGGAGGTATCGTTGGGGCCAGGAGGATCGTATTTTGTTCGATTCTTGGATGGATCTATTGACTACTGTTTGTCTGCAGAAATGGCGACAGTTTGTGATCACATCCAAGATCGAGGAGGGAAGGTTACCTACATTGCCTTGCATCCCGAAATATCGCATGATTTTGTCATTAGACATACGGAACTGTCCTCTTTGTAGTCACTAAGATACCGAAACAGTTAATGAAACCAATAATAGACAAATGAACCACAGCAAGGAACAAGTAAGTCTTGTTATTAGGTTCTAGAAGCACTGCTTGAAGTTGCGGCGGCACCTCGGGTAACATTTCCTTCTTGAATAGCCACTGAAGTATGCAAGAACTGGGCTGCTTCTGCCGAAGCGTTCACTTTCTTGGTGCTACGAGGTATCATTTCCATGTGACAGTTGCATAAGGCTTTGTGGGTACGTAAGACGGCAGAAGTACTGTTGACAACGGTTTCGCTTTCTTCCGCAGGAGTAGTACAACCAAATTCAGCATACAAACATCGGGCCAACGACAAGGCATCCAACAATGCTTGGTTTGCCCCTGTGAAGAGTGAAGAAGGTGGTGATGATGAGCAAACAGGCAGGACGGCATTGGGTTGGTCCAGTGATGATTCTGTCAGCCTACCTTGGCCTTTAAACGGTGACATTGGATGTGCAGCATCGCCGAGCAATGTCACTGGTCGATTGTTGTTGTCCCGAGAGGTCATCATTGGCAAGGTGATTAGGTCTCGGTCATAAACTGGGTATCCAGAGACGAGATTCAATGGAGTCTTCGTCAATATGTCTGGAATGGGACTATGCCATGTTCCGCATTTTAACAGTGCTTCTTTTTTCAGCGCAGTCGGTCCGCGATGGGAAAGGTCTTTAGCCTTTCGTTCGTCATCCATCGGAAAACTAAGCTGCCACATGTACTCATTTGATGAGTAGGGCATCAAGTAGATCCGCGTACTTCCGTCTGCAGTTTGAAAGACTGTGTGACCATCTAACAACAAATTCGAACGAATTCTTTCCTCAAGCAGTGCGAGTGGGCAAATGCCCAACATAACGATGCACCCTAGGTATCGAAGTGGGGTTGTATCGGGTCCAAGCAAGTGTTGCCGAACGGTGCTTCGAATACCATCTGCACCTACTATAACATCAGCCTTGTGATAGACAGTTTCGCCATTAGTTACTTCAAACTCCAATTCTTGCATACCATCTGCGTCCGATATCCCGACTAGCTTGTGACCCCATTTCACATTCTGTTCCCCACCCAAAGCATCCAGCAACTCCAGTCGCAACTGCCAAAGACATCGGAGTGAGACATTTGAATCAGTCCAAATGCACTTCATCAAGACAACACCTAGATCTGAAATTCAACTTACTGCCTGTCTTGCTATATGCACATTTTGCCGTTTGGGAGGTGCCTTCTTTTCGTCGCGGCCCCATTTCCGAAGACCCCATTCCCCGACGGGAGTTCCATCGACGGTATGAACAACATGCCTTGTGGATGTAACCCCTTCTTTCAATGATTGGATGCCGAACGAGGCCAGAGCACGACTAGCTTGTTGCAACGTAAGTCCATAGCCTTGCTTCCTAGAGAATGCGCAACGATGAGAAACAATCCATTTGTTGTCTTTTTCACTTGCACACATACCCACCTCATTGAAAAGGAAGTGTCTCGTTCGTAGATGTGAAATGGTATCCCTCTATGTGAGCATGCTATGCCCAGCGCCAAGCCGCCCAATCCACCTCCTACTATTGCAACTTGGGGATAATTGAGAGTCGTTGGCAATCCTGCAGATTCCACTAGACCAGTCTTGTTGCATTTCTTGCATGGTTCAATCCGGGCAGGTAGAGGCGTCTCCAACTTGGCCCGTTTCTGTCGCAGCCGTGCTTTTTTGGAAGGGGCGCGCCTCACCTCTCCTTCACCATTGCAAGTAGGGCATGCTGTCCATGTCATGCTGCATTTCCATTGGCGACGGACGTTGGATGGTGATAGAGTTCTGATGCTCGAAGATGGAGTGGGGCGACCTGTAGATAGTTTTGCAGCCGAGAGCCAAAAGGAATGTGCAGTCGGCAACACTGTCGTGGCAAGAAGGAGGAGAACTGGCGCAATTCCCATCCACGAAACCAGGATTCAGATTGTGAACTGATGCGTATTGTATAATACGTTCGCCACCATCCCTTCAACATCTTGCCGAAAGGTGAGCGACAACTGAAAGAAACGAGCGACAGACGGTCGCTCATTTTTCTGTTCCGACCGCAGTTCTGCACAGTACAGTAGTACTGTACATAACACAATTCAACGGTTTTCTACGACAATGGTTATGTATATATGTACTGTGCTCCACGCGTGGTGACGGGATGACGTGTAAACATCGTTCGACAAATTCGAAGTTCATCGCATTCCTTTCAACAGATTCATTTTCTGGCAATGATACCTTTTGTGCTAGCCAGTACAGTCAAACGGCTGGGTTCTTGTCGCCCTTTGTGTTTCAATGGAAAGCGCTCTGTAGCGACGGTGATCCTTCTGCGACATGGTCAGTCACAATGGAATGGCCAGACAGCTAGATTCACGGGATGGTGCGATATTCCCTTGACAGTTCGAGGTAGGGTTGAGGCTGTTAAGGCTGGTCAATTGATGAGAACTCGTGGGTTCGAGGCTAGAAAGGTTTGCGTTGCATTCGCTTCGGAACTTCAGCGCTCTCACGAAACTTGTGAGCTCGCCCTGGCATCCATGGCTGGAACTGACCAAGACACTTGGAGTTCTTCAAGGATTCGAAGGGACTGGCGGCTGAATGAACGGCATTATGGTGCTGTTCAGGGATATCAAAAGAATGATCCGGATCTGATATCCCATTATGGAGAGCCCACTCTTCGGCATTGGCGCCGCTCTTTGCACGGGAAACCTCCGAGAATGGATAAAATGCACAAGTACTATCAACCTCCACCTGCCCCGCAAACAGAGAGTCTTTTTGATTGTCAACAGCGCGTTGTAGAATGCTGGAATACCACCATCGCCCCTGCGCTATTTGAAGAGGAAGATTTACCGCACCCTCCAGAGGATCGCACTATTCTTGTCGTTGCGCATGCCAACTCAATACGGTCATTGATGGCGTTTTTCGACGACGTTCCAGAAGACAGGGTACAAAGCATGTATGTTCCGAATTCCGTTCCGATCCTATATAGGTTCAATACCGCTACTCGAGAGCCAATTTCTGTGAAGTTGGAGTCCAAGTATGGTGGATCTCATGCTCGATGGATGCTAGGCCCTGAAAATTTCCTAGCAGTCAGAGAGGCACTGAATGAAGGGGGAACTTTAACTCGTGCCATCTTTGAAGGCTTGGGTGCAGGAAGAGATCTAAAAATCTCAGGACGCGACCTCGAGCTTGGAGTGCGAGAACTGTTGAAAGATGACGGAGAAGCCCTCGATTGTGTAGTTATGGGTGTCGCCAAGGAAATTTGTAGGGACATTGCACCTGATGAAACAATCCACTACGTGGAGTTTGAGAGGAGGGCACAACAGGTGTTATCCGGTTTCACAATCAAGCATCTCAACCCAGCCGATGTTGTTACGAAGGATACTGCCGATAGCTACTGAATGGACTCTTCGAGATTACTTGGAAGCGATTGGCAATGACAGCCAATGCCCTCTCCCCGCTACTATCTTCTTTTGTTGATTTCTCGTACGCAGGTCCTGTTCCGTATCTTAGAAACTAGAAATGATTTTAGAACCAGCGGCCCTCAGTTGCGGAAGGGAGTACTGGAAATGGTAGAGACTTGTCTCGACCCGGAAAAGTCGGATGCTAGGTGGATGGGGTCTTGCTCAGGTCAACTTAGATCATGCTTTGCACTAGTACCTTATTATCTCAAATCTTCATCCATAATTTCTAGGTGAACTACGTTGGAAGGGGGTTCTTTGAACAATGCAAAGGGATATAGGATATCCAACATTTCGTTGTCATCGTACGGTGCACCAACTGCACCTGCCAATCGTTTGGCAAAGCTTTGGTGTATTTGAAAATTGATGTATTCAATTGCAGGTGCAGCTGCAACTGCTCGCAGGAGTCCTCGGAAGTGATGATCTGAAGCAAGAATTAGAGCAAAGAACGTCAGGTTAAAGACGGAACATGGCACTTTCGAGAACACAAAAGCTACTCACACTGCCATATACCGGACTGGCTATGCTCATCCATACAAAAGTAAACAAAGTTATTCAAGGTTTTCTTGCTGGCGACGAATTGGCCCAAAGCACAAAGGGTTCTCTCTCGTGTGTAGTACCGATCAATGTACGCATTGGAAACTAAAAAGACAACCAAGAATCTCTTGACAAACTCTTCCACTGCCGACTTTTTGGTTCCTTTCACGGCTCGTTTTTCATGTGCCCATATAATTGGAATGTCTATTCGTAAGGAGAGGTAATCGCTGTGGAGCGTCTGCGTGGTAATGCCTTGGTCCATGAACAACTTCAGTTTGCGTCTTAAATCCCGGCGCACCGAACTCTTAAAATGGCCCAACAGGACCTTTGCCTCCCTTGTCTGGGGCAGATCTGCGCATTTGTTGTACCAAGAAGTTTCCTGTTCCCGAATGGACTCGCTTTTGGCCACCTTCTGGACCAGTGGCATGAGCAATACGCGAATGGGATAGAAGGCCTTCCTGTGAAGGTACAGGTATGGAAACGGGATCCAGACCAGAGCTGCAATATGCCCAATTTCTGCCGCCGCCACTGCTACCCAAGAGTAGCTTGGAAAAGCTGTGGCACCGATCACAAGCGGCCAGCAGAAAATGAACATCACGACGACCAGTCCGACAGAAACCAACCCAACCATTGCAGCAGATCGAACCAAGTCCTCGGTTTTGCCATTACCGCCTTGTGCCGCTGTTTGCGACGTTAAATCTTCATCGTTCCTCTCGCTTCTACTTTCGGGTGAAAGCAGTGGGGCTATAGTACTGTGCTCCTCCATTGCTAGTGCCATCAGGTTTAGATCATGGAGGTATACAATATCATTACAAGAAAAAAGGTGAACACAAATCTATCGCATGGAAGACTTGAAGAATGAAACCGACTTGTCCGACTAAAATTGATCCAGCAAAGAAGCCATTTTGACATTGCCATTTTGACATTGAACAGAAGTGACACTTTGTGAATAACACAACTTATTCTGTTGTTTCTTTTGGAATAAGCCATATCCGAATTGAGATCAAAACAACGTTCATCCTTAACTCTGGAACCGACAAATCATGGTGATCTTTCGTTGAGCGCAGACTTTCCATGAGTGAAAGTTTGGTAGCTGAGGCTGCACAGTAAACGAATAGGAGGGATGAGTTCAGTTCGTTTTCATTGCCTCTGGGAATTTTATGAAAGACACTTCCACTATGGCGAGCTCTTGAATACCAGCACCTTCGATTCGGATCTACTAAATGGAGACGCCAGATATTTCCAATCAATTGGCATACAACCTTTCAGAAACGTACCCAGCCTCGACAGATACCAGAGAAACTGAACCTGGAAGGCACCAGAGAAACGTGAACCTTGGAATTCTGATACGACAAGTGAAAGCTGAGACTGACATACTGCCACATTCATTCATTTTTTCAGCCAGAAGTCAGTCAATCCACTTCTAAAGTGCGGACATCACTTGCTCTAGTAGGTCTGACCTCGCATTATGGCATTTTGACAGTGAAGAAATGGAGGTCTCTGAAACGTTCTCCGAAGCAGCAGCCATCAAGCGACACAACATACTTATCACTTAGTGTTGGACACCGGCAAATCGCCACATCATGGCCATGGAGTCTAAACAAAAAGGTCGAATCTAAGAGCCTTCGTCTACCGAAATGTTGGTGAATAAAAGTGAGCAACACGTCGTCCAGGAACAACTCCCTTCTATTGCTTGTGTACAGTATCTACATTTAAAGAGATTATGTATGGATGTGACCATAAACGGCAAATGACCAAACTTCCGCCGTCGAGCGGGAACGGCAGAAATCGGCGGAAGCAAGAAAGACCAGGATACTGAAGTGGTTCTAGCCAACCCTTTCTTCCCGTCTGCCCAATTTGGAACGAGAACGTTCCAATCGTGCGGCGGAGGGGGCTGCAAGACGGGGTAATTTGACTAAATCTGTACCGCGGATGGACATACGGACGTGTTCCATGAAGAATGGCTCTTTCTCACCGAACGCATATCGTCCATAATTAAAAATGACGCAAGCATGCAATCATTTTCAACAATGATTTGGGAGCTCGCGCCATCATTTTTTTCCATTCCCACGGACAGATATTCGATCTCCAAGAATCGCCAAAGGTCTGCCGGCGAGATCGCGAGCCCACCCAGCACTGACACACCAACTTTCAGCACGACACACTCACTTTCAGCACGACACACTCACTTTC
>JAAMXS010000469.1:0-30526 GCA_019693525.1 Cylindrotheca fusiformis | reverse complement strand
GGAGAATCGCTTTACCCGAGGTGTCGAACAAAATACTTGTTTAATAATTGCACGCCAAATCAGACAAAGTTGTGCAATGGGACACGCCGAATTGGACCCCACCTTCTCTTTCTTGCCTGTTTTTGCTGCGCCGTGTGCGAACCTGGCACAGGCAAGAGATACCAGAAAAGCGTTCCATCCTAGCCCGCTTCATTAAGTGGGTGCACAACGATCAAAGCACATCCGAAATCTGTGCTATCTTCTCCAGAAGGTGTTGCGATTTAACGGGGTTGTTATCATACATCAATCGCACTGTTATTGGTTCAAAATCCAGAAAAATCCCTTCTTCGGAAGGGGGAAGTGTGGTCACCCCAAATTAAATGACATAATAGCAGTATTTACATACGTGCAGATTATTCAACCCCTAAGTTTTGACTATGTCAAGCTATTCCCCCAAATATTATTCCAAGGAAATGAAGTCGCGCTCTTAAATCGCAAACCCTCATTGTTCTAGCCATGAAATCGCAACTCATAATCGTCAACAAGCAGAAACTCGAGTTTCGTTTTTATTTCCCTCGCACAATTCTGTTCCAACCACCAAACTCGGCGAAACAAAAAGTTGCTACAGTACTACGGTTCAGCATGTTTTATGCGTTCTCTAGGACCTAATGGTTTTTATTAACAAACCTGGTCAGACCTCCAAGTTTGCGCCAAACTACCAGCACATGAAAGGGTGGGGACTAATTGTTCCAGTCACTAAAATGTAATGAAGTAATGAAGTAAACGCTCAAGTTTCATTGCTTTTCTCACAATACTGTCAAAGAGTCTGAAGAAGA
Organism: Cylindrotheca fusiformis; assembly: GCA_019693525.1. Lineage (NCBI taxonomy): Eukaryota > Bacillariophyta > Bacillariophyceae > Bacillariales > Bacillariaceae > Cylindrotheca > Cylindrotheca fusiformis. Next base: position 29,711 of record JAAMXS010000469.1, on the reverse strand, counting down.
ACTCATCAAATCCGTCATACCATGTCAAGCTTCCCCTACAAGCTGCATCAACTGCTAACTGATGTCGAAAGTAACAAAGAGCTATCAGACATCATATCGTGGCTTCCAACAAATGACGGCTTTCGAATTCACAAACCTGTTGTTTTTGAAGAAGTGTTGCTCAAGAAATTCTTCCCGAAACAAAGTAAGATCAAGTCTTTTAAACGCCAGCTACAGTACTATGGATTTGAAAGTCAAGGAAAGAACAGCTATGGACACCATTGTTTCCGCAAGGGTCGACGCAGTCTCTGTGGAAGTATCATCCATAGGCTGCCAGCAAAACACTCACGATCAATGAAGGAAGAGTCGAAGGAGCCTCTTGCTGCTCCAGTACTAGTCACTTCCATGATTGCCACAGATACCTTGTGCAGTATTCGGCAAGCTTCTGTGAAAGATCCTTGTCTACCTCCACATACTTCCTCGTTGACATCTTCCCTTCTCTTTCCGAAAGGAAAACGAATCGAATCACCACTACTGAGGGACAAGCGACTTAGAATGGAGACAGCTATCCCTCAGCTTTGCAAGAGCCACATTAGAGATTGCAACGTGAGTGATCCTCTCTGGCAAGAAATAGAAAGAACCCGCATTTTATGTGCCATTGGGCATCGAGCAAAGTCGGTGCTTCCAATGGAAAGAAGCATACACGAATATTGGAAGCAACTTCTTACACTTCATCACTGATGCAGTAGCCACGCAAGTGCTCGAAACCAGGAGATAGTGTGACGGTATCGAACGGTCGAAAAACGGGGAGCTGATGGACCTGCTCCAATGGTCTGGTTTTCCATGTCCTTCTAATTGTATCGTAAAGAGCAGACTATATACCAATTGATTGCGTCTAAAAATACACCGATCTTTGTACCAATAGATTGTGTCTTTAAAAATGCGATTGTGTCCTTGTCCCTTCAAATCCGCTGTGGTCTTGTACACTGTTCTCGGCTTGAGTCGTCACTAGTTCTGAAGCAAGCCCAGTGGATAAATCTTTTCATCACATGTAGAGTACGTCTTATCTAAAGTCCTTTGCTCTTTCGCCGCCGCCGCCAACGACAACGACGAGAAGAATCTTCTCCGCGAGATATCGGTCCGCTGATAATCTCATCATTTTTCTGCCTGGCTGACTGAAAATAGGTCATCAACATGGAAAGATACCTCTACTCCAAAAGCTAGTTCTCCTTAGTCGACGACGAGCCGCCTCTTCTTCCGCAAGATGGCGCTGCATTTCGACCACAAGTCTCATCTTGACCGAGAGTTCTTCATCTATGTTGTGTTTGTTGTCAGGCTGTTCTGCTGTCATGGCACCATTCTTGCGGCTGCGCTCTACTGGAAGACGATGCACCCACTTCGATATCAGCAGTAGACATGGTAGGACTATTTTCATCGAATGAACCATTCAACCCGCCGCCATAGATTCTTTGTTTACGAGCTTGGTCTTCTTGTAATTGTTGTTCTAATCTCTCAATCTTTAGCCGCAATTCTAATTCCCGAGCATTCGTTTCTTTCAGATCTAGGCATATTCGTCTCAAATTCTCTTCGATGAGTTCCTCTTGACGTATCCTTGTCTTTGAATTCAACTCTAAATCCTTGGTCGCTTTCACATTCTTTCTCGCCAAGCTCGGGAATGTTGGTGGGCATCTAACTATCATCCTTGAGTTGCCTTCATCTTTTTCTCTTGCAATAAGGGGATTGCCAGGAAAATGCACCTCATTCAGTGATTGCACAAGCATTTCTTCAAGTCTTTGTTTTTCCGCAAATCTTGACTGACAATACTCTTGTTGATGTTCCAATGGATCCTTTGGCATAGCAATATCTTCATAGTCTTGGACTTGTTTCGGTGACGATTTCTCAACCATACTGAATGAGGTGAAGTGTTCAACAGGCCTACTGACCAATGATTTGGCAGATGCTGGCGACATGGAGATAGTATCGTATTGTTTTGGATAACTGATAACTGAGGGAGCCCGCATTGTTGCTTTCTGGCTTTGATGGTGGAATGTCCTGCCGTTTGGTGTGGCCTACTGGTCTTGGCTCTTATTGTGCTTCTGATCCATGAATTTCTTTCCTATGATTTTGTTACATCATCATTCATCCAAGAACGAAAGCACGCAACACAGTACCCGCAGAGCCTTCCTTATATAGAGTGTGTGGTCATTAATGGGTCATGGGTCTTTGATACCTTTTTTATAATAAGTAAGACGCGCGAAAGGAGTTAAAGTTCCGTACACTGGAGAGGATTTGACTACCAATGGAAAACCCGCCAGAAATGCCCATTGTGGCGTTTCTGGATTTTTCAACCTTTATTTGGATCGCATCACAAGGAACCCGGTCACACAGACAGATCATCACTGAGACCACATCTCATATCGTCTGTCTCCTACTAGTAGAAGTCATTGTAGGAGAAATAGTAGAAGTAGTAAAGTTAGGAATAGTTGTCACTTCTTCAGATTCAACCTCCTACTAGTAGGGATAGCTAGCTTGTGGGGTAGAAGCAAGAAGCAAGAGACAATGGGCATGCTGAGGGCAGTATTGCTGCAGTTTTGCTCATTAATCGTTCTTCAATTGTTCTTCTGGCCCTTTTGTTCTACTTTCTCCTGCTCCTTTTCGTGTTGTCGTAAGAGTTGTTCCCAAAGTGCTTTGGTTTCGGGTTTTCGTTCAGCAAATAAGAATTCATTTTGGTACCCACCCTTGCTTTGTACGAGGATTTGGCATCGTATTTTTTTGGTCGTTGTGGCATCAATGCCCCAAAACAGATTGTTGGCCCATCGTTGAAAGTACGATTGGAGTTGATGTCGAGGTGGTCCATTCCATACATTCTTATTCCATTTGCCCGCCATACAGACCAATCTAGAATCAAAGGAATGTTCACTACCAGAAAATTGAAAGATCTCCATTCGTTTCGCATGGATCATTCCTGGCAAACAACAAGGTTTGAGACATAGGAATCGTGCTGTATCTGGATTTCGATTGAACAATTCAATGGCTTTGAGACTGAGGGTCCCACACAAATGCACGGCAACGATTATCACTGGTTTTGCAGAATCGGATAAGTATAATGCTTCTATTTGCCGCAACTGACGGCCACATTTCAAATCTTGTTTGGATGTATTGAGCGGTATGGGCCATGTTTCATAATATGTTTTGCTTGGAATATCATCTTGTGACGACATGGATGTTGTTAAACTTCCATAAATATGCGTCCAACTGATATGATGAGGTTTGGGTGTTGCCCCATGCAACGGCCATTGTTTGTCGACCAAGACAAACTTTTCTACCCTGCTGGGTGGTAACATTTCACTGAGAAACATGGAAAGATATCCCCGTCCACAGGCCAAATCCAAAATGGTTAATTTTTCTTGTTCGTGATGAGAATGGTAGTGATTGACGATGGTTTGAACTGCATCAATGATCGGTACAGCTTCGATGAATTCTTTGATGACACGGTCCTTTTGAAAGATTCGTTTCCACAATGACGGGTTTCCTTGATATCGTTGTCTCCATTTCAAAATACATTTGGGAGCCAAAGCAAATACCTTTGGATACTGCTTGTACAAGTTTGGATTTCTCTGTTGCAATTCTTGATGCAAATAGACTTCGAATTCATCATCCGTCCAATTGCTGTTGCTATTGTTGTCGTTGTTGCCGGTAGTAGTAGGAGTATCCACCAAAGAAGATTCTGATGGTGGCGTTGATGAAGATGAGGAGGATTCTTCCATTTCTATCGTAACGGTACCTAGGTTGATTGATTCCTTTGTTGAATCTCGTTGAGTTAGACGATTGTTCTCGGTGATGATCTTATTTTGATGGCTGATGATGTGTTGTCATCATTTGATCTATTGGTGTCATAATTGATGTTTTTTGTGACACATACCACATACCTCTAGACATTTTTCCTTTCTATCTTTGCCGGACGAAGACGGACGTGGAGCAGTTTCTTTCTGTCTGTCCGTCTAGAGTTACCAGAGAGTTCGATGGAACCAGGCAACAAATGTTTGGAAAAGGGTAGTATCGCACTCTATACACTTGTTCTAGGCTCTGATGTTGAAAAGAGAAGCTGTGGATGATCGTTGTCAAGACGTCAATTGAACTCTGCCATTGGAACACTGTATAATTATAATAAAGAATCATCATGATACTATACTATATACTACTATTTCATACTTGCTTCTAACGTCCCAACATGGCGTGGATATCGGAAAAGGTATTCTCATCTTGTTCCACATCTTCCAAAGCTTTTCGGAAACTAGCATCTTCACTTGAGCAACGACGGGTCATACTAGATCGTCTTGGAGTGGTGTACATGCTTCCTGGAGTGTTGGTAGTTTGTGGAGTAGTCGCTTGTTGTGCTGGCGTTGCTGGTGTGACAGCCGAGGCCACAACAATGTCTTGGCGACGATCGAGCGCGGATCCCGATTTGTTGTTATGAGAGTTGTATTCCAACTGTCTCTGGCGTTGTTCTTCTTCAATGAACTGTGCGAGTTCGTTGGCAGTTTCCGGATTGTCCGGAAGCATGTTGGCCACACAGCGGACCAAGAGGCGGACACCACGAAGTGTAAACTGCTGCATGCCCTCCGTCTTTTCCAACGAGTCCTCGCAGCGGTCCATGCTACCCTGCAGCATGGTGAGGTCGATTCTTGCTTCTCCGAGCTCGCCCTTGATATGAGACACTGTACGGTTGGTGTCATCTTGCTTCTTGCTGAGCTGCTCTTGCTGGCCCACCAGAATCATAATCTTCTCTTCCAGGACTTCCTTGCACTTGAGAATGCCCTTGCCCAGGCTCTGCGACGTCTTTTCAAAGATGGTGCGAGTGACGGGCAAGAATTGGCCAATCGTATCGGGCAGCACTTGTACGGCCACAATGTAGCCTGCCCAGCACGCGGTTGCTCCGGCGGCAGTGTACACCAGAGTTCCGACCCACGTGGTGCGTCCATTGCTACCAATGATAGTGGGCGACGGAGTGTGAATGATAATGGGTGTGTTGGAACGGCCATTGCCATCTTGGTTATTGCCATTGCCACTCACAAGGCGCATCAAGTTGGGCGTATGTTCCAACATCTTGTGAAACTTTTCAGGAAACAAGGCATACGCGCCCATGCCAAGCAACACATATTGCCCAGCTGATGTCTGTAACAGGACCCTCATAGGGCCTTTGACGACTGCAGTTGCCATTGCTGCGTTCTCAAGAAGGGAGGGGGTATTGAAAAAGGGTGCTATTGAATGTGTTGTCCATTTGCTGCTGCTGCTGCTGCCGCTTGCCTGCTCATCGTCTGATTATCGCTGCTGCTACACAATTTCACGAACCCCAACATCTCAAGTTGGACGCAGTACTTAGTTTACGTAGCTGTCACCTACAATTCGTCACAACCACCTTTTGATTGGCTATTGACCTGCAGTCGTATACGTGGTCTTGGTCTAGTTATATGTACGTGCCAGTGGAATTCTACGAAGGTACTGGATGCGCCTGTGGAATTCTACGAATGGATGGCCAAGCCAAGATTCGGTAGGTTCTTGTTTGTGTAGCCAAAGTAGCAATCCCGTACTCTTGTAGGGAGGCAGGAGCCTTCGGGGTATTTTTTTCAAATCAATCGACCGTGGAACAGTGTGTACAGGTACATTCCACATACATGCGGAACGGTTGGGGCTCTTCTTTCGGATGAGTCTTGCAACGGTTTTCATTGCCATTTGGCGATGACACAGTATTTATTAAGAGGCTCACATTTGGGGGTGGGGGGTGGCATCCTACATTTCTATCAATAAATGGACAATAATTTTCCATCCACATTTTCTTTCTGTCGCTCCCATCACTTTTTCTCTTTCAACGCATCCAAACTGAAAAGTGCGCCAACTGCAATGGTTTTTGCCCCACAAAAACTATGAAACTCTTTTCTAGCACGTACAGTACATCTGCACCTCCACTGATTTCTTTTCCCAACGGAAAAGAGAAACCAACAAACATCTATGTATAAGTCTTGTGGTGGAAGATACTAATAGATCTATTCTCGTTTTCTTTCTTTCTTAGATGAATTGATCGTATAGGAGCCCTATCTACCTACTACTGCAATTCACAAAGACAACATCAAATCGAAAAAGTGATCCGCCCATCCTCCAGTAAAAGCGTATTCATCATGACACCAGTGTGGCTTGTTGTTACCGTGATGGCTGTCAGCAGCAGTTCCAATACTTATTCCAACAAGTTCATTAGCAATAGGATGCTGGTCCATGCATCTCCAACTACTACTACTACTGCCGTCATTCGTGGTAGTGGCGGCACTAGACGACATCCATCTGGAGTTTCCATTGTGGCGAGCGATGATAGTGGTAGTAGTAGTATCTTGTTAAGGGATGTGGGAGACGAAGTCGAAGAAAACCGTCGTCGTGTCTTGAAGGGATCATCGAAACGAGGCGACGATTACTATGACGACGACGATGACGACGACGCACCAGATGCTGGTGATGATGTCACGGGACGAGTGGACAAAGATACCACAGAAGAAGAAGAAGACGAAGACGGAGTACTTGATGGGGATCAAGAAGACGACGAAGAAGTGTCCCCGGGGGAGGACGAGGACGACGACAACGATCCTGGTCATTTGTTTTTGGTGGGACAGTATAACGTTGGAGACGGATTTGCCGTTCTACAAGAGGGTACATTCTCCATGGGAGGAGGGACGAATGTTGAGAATAGTGGTGGTGGGGGTGGTGGTGAGGGACGTTCCGATCCAGATGAGTTTTTCTTGGTTCACGACAGCCATCACGATGATGGTAGAAACGGTGGTCTTTGGATTGGCATGTTCATAGCATTCGTTGTTGTGGCCATTGCCTTTTTTATCGCGAGTAGAGATGCAAGAAAACAACAACAAGAAAAAAAAGAAGAAGACGAAGAAGAACGGCAGCTACAATTGAAATCTCCTGGTGCTGGAGGAAGTGGTCAAACGATTCTTCAAGATACGGAGGGAGGTACTACTAGTAGTGGTAGGACTGAATTGCCGAACAACGTCTTGGCGAGGAAGCAAACAAGTACAGAAAAGAAGAATGCATACAGCCCACCTGCGAATGCCTTTCGAAATCTTGAAAGGTAGTCACCACCTTTCTTGTGGTCCCAACCATTTCCATAATTGGATGAAGAGCATTGGCATCTCCCCGCTCACAAGACGATTTTAGATCAAACAAGGAAAATAAGTGAGCCTTTTTAGTACTAGTTCAGCACAGTTGAATCAATACAACCACTTTGCGCCACCACCGAGTAGCGCATGATTCTTTTCATCCGAACAGCTCCTCCAAATAATACGAGAGACACAATTGTATCGGAACTCTGGCTACTGGGGTGGCAACGAAACAAGCTGTCTGTCTCCACAGCTTAGGCATAGCTAGGTTCCGTTCTAGTAGTTATAATACACGTTCTTCTTTAGAATGTTCTAAGTATAGGCCGTGCATTCCTCTTCCTGCTGTTATGAATGTTCCAAAATTGGCTACTAAGTCTATATGTACCAGGTTGCGACTGCAACTCCTTCGACAACCCATGTATCATGCATACTGTGTAGGTCTTTAGCTGTCGTGCTTGCTACTCTTGTTTCTGATGTCCCTTCCAATACTTTTGGATCTCCTTATAGCTCACCGGTTTAGACATGACTTCGTTGGCTCCATGTTGTAGGAAGAATTCAACGTCTTCTGACAGGACATTGCCCGTGACCCCCAGTATTATGCGCTTGAACCCAAGCCCGCGCACTATTCTGGTGGCGGCAGGTCCGTTTATGAGAGGCATCTCATAATCCATCAGTATCGTATCGATTGGAATGTGTTCTGGCTTGGTCCTGCTGGCTTCTAGATCCTCTCGAATGGCGTCCACGGCCTGCTTTCCATCTGCTGCAGGAACGCAAACATGACCTGATCGTTCCAAAAGACGGATCAGCATCTTTCGACTTGAAGCAGAATCTTCCGCGACTAGAACACGACGGGTTGTAGGCTGCTTTGGACTCGCTGCATCCTCAGTAGTAAACTCGAGACTTGAGGGCAGGTCGGTTGGTTCAGTAGAATTTGAACAGTTGTCAAAACGAGCAAACCTCTTCAGATCTTCCCCTGAAAATGAGTACAAAGGAAGTTCAACCTTGAAAGTAGTTCCGTGACCAAGTCCTTCTGATTCGGCATAGATGAGTCCCCCATGTTGCTCTACGAGTCCCTTGGCAATGTTCAGTCCAAGACCACTGCCACCCCCATGTTGCAAGCGATTTGCATCAAACTGAACTCCTTCGTTGAATAGTCGTGATAGCTGGCTCTTGCTAAGCCCCACACCAGTATCCTTCACAGAAAACAGAATACAGCCCGCTCGTTCCCTTAACACACCTTCTTCGCCATCCACTGCAGCTGGCTCTGCATCTAACAAGCCATCGGGAATATGTTTCGCGATGACTTCAACCACGCCGCCTTCTGGAGTGAACTTCAGCGCATTGGATATCACATTCCGAACAACTTCACTCAATCTGATCCTATCGCCAATCACATTGTATGGATCGAAACTGTCAGCACTTGACGTCTCCTCAACATCTGTAATCGTATCTCCAAAGGGCCTTTCCATTTGAAGTTGTAGATCAATCTTGCGATTCGTAGCTTGAATTCTAAACTGGTTCACTGTCTTCTCTATCAAGTCCCATATAAGAACTGGTTCGTGCTCCAGCTCCATGGAACCTGTTTCCAACTTGTCGTAGTTCAACAAATCGTTCAAAATCTCCACAGCCACCTGTGCGTTTTCAGATGTCTCTTCGGAAACATTGAGCCAGAAATCAATGTCATCTTTTGAAATGTCTCTATTATTGGAAGATTCATCGGGGTCTTTATTCTTGGAAGACTCTTCGGTGACAGCTCGACCTTTCGGCGCCCTAAGTTCAGCTTGCAAAAGCTCCAAACCCATACATACAGTGTTGAGAGGTGTTCGGATCTCATGTGAAATGAAGCGAACAAAACGTCGCTTCATTTCCAAAACTTCATCACGCTGTCGTGCCTCCCGCCGCACCAAGTAGTCGTAACCGAAAAAGAGCAACGCAACACCTGCGATTACCCCGGCGAACCCAAGTGCAACCGTCTTGGGGCTGTCCGTAGCAAAGGCATCGAACATTTCCTCAGAAGGATATACAGTAAGAGTGTAGACAGCAGATGTTGCTGCGCCAGTGTTGACCTCATTCAAGATGACGCTCTCCCCATAGCTGGTATAAGTCGGGTCATGTCGGTCTCCGCGCCCAACGAGCTCTGGATCTCCGTTCCGGATTTTAAAGGTATAGGCACTTGTGTCGGTCGAAACGACACACATGAGGCCATTGACGTAGTCGGGTACGACGTTTGTTAACACCTCTTCCCAGTGAACCGATGTACCCACAAAAGCGACGACTTCCGTTGGATCGTTGGCGGGAAAGATTGGTTGAAACATGGCGCCCGCAGGACCTGGTTTTACCTGTAGAAGATAGCATGGTAAGAATCATTTCAACGTTTTCCCATTTCAGCAACCTCACTATACTCACCTTCAATTCGAGCATATCAGTTACTACTGCGCAGGATTGACTATCATTGTTAAGCCTGTTATTTTCGGCACACTCGTATATACTGTCAATGTGAATTCCCCTGTCCTCTTCTGAATATACGTTGAAATTGAGACTGCTTGCTCCAGGTTGGTTATGCATCATAACCACATCCAGTTCAGTCCGCTTCCCACCCCAGTCAGCCTTCCCAGTACGATCTGGAAGGCGGCCATCAGCATAGGTGTTGGTCTCGCTAGTGTCGGTTTTCCAAATACCAAACCCAAAGTCACTGTATCCACTTCCTTCAGGCCGTTTCTGAGCCTCATATTGAGCTTTCGTGTGGTTTTCAAATTGTCCGACTTCCTCAGGATCCACAACCACGATCAAGCCCAAGGTGCCAGAGGAAGACAGTGACGCAATCTTTCCGGAAATCGATATGTATCTATCAAACGTTATGAATGGCCAATCTGAAGCATCCGGGAACTTATCTCCAAGCAATGCCGCCATCGCGTCTGACCCCTGGAATTTTCGATCTGTGATGGCTTTTGCTCCAGCAGTCGCACTTAGAGCAATCGATTGATACGTTTGGATCCCAACATTCTCTTCCGATGCACTAAGTTGTGTATATGCCAAACTAGAGCAAACAGCTATGGCCACCATCAAACTGAGCACTAAGCTTCCTCGCAGAACCATCGTTCGATGCTCGGTAAAACAGCTCTGACGAGATTCTTTTCTTTTTGCATGTCGTGATTTGAGATTTCCTTTTGTGTCAAATGTCACCACGCTTCCTTCCACCGAGCTTCCTGAAGATACTACCATGATTCCGTTTTGCTCCTCCTGTATCTAGCCGTGAAATGTATTGATAGGTCAATGTGGCAATGTATTGCAATGTCAATACAGGCAATGCTGATGTGGTTATGGAGATAGGCAAAGAATAGGGTGGACACAACAGGGGCATAGAAAGCCATTAAAACTATGGAATCTTACTGGATCAATCGTAGAAATGAGAAGTTTGGTAATTATCCGAAATTACCCACTGAAGAAATACCGGAACCCGAATCGGAATCTCTGATCTATTGAAATTTGTCACAACACCTGCTTCGTCATTATGAGCTTCAATGAACGTATAGTAAGCGCGTGTGTTGAGCACGAAGAGTATAAAACAGTAACTCCAACTGTAGAAAAATGCACCGGAGAAATAAACTTGGAACGTGAGTGAATGGCGTACATATATATCGGAGTTTTGTCACCGTCCGCGATGGTGACCTGTGAGGAATTTATAGACAACAAGAGGAAACTATACAATGGAGCAAGTGCTGCGAGTTAACCTTGCTGAAAATACGAGATTATGGGAGTTAAAGACAATCTCAATTTCAAAAGAAACTAAATTTAGGGAGTATTTAGGGGGTTTTAAAGATTTACATAAAAAATACTTCGGATAAATCGAAAAACCCCATTTTGAAAGCCCTTTGCAACAGAGTGATGGGCTAGCAATAACGCTACGATTTCGAAATGACTGGACTTGTCGTTAACTCGCATCACTGGCCATATTCCTTCTCCAAGAAGATGAGGACGAAGAACAGAAACAAGAAGACATAATGATTCGGCGAAATTTTGTTTCTTCATTGTTCCTCAGGCTTGACTGAAAAGTAGAGCAAGACATATCTGTTTATTTATATGAGAAGGGGTGGCGTCATTTTGTTGGAGATTGCATGTACAGCACAACATGTCGATTAAGAAAGCACGAGTCGGAGAAAATGGTGAAACTCCAACACTTTTGGACCCGTAGAGAACAAACTCCTTTGCAGAAAGAGACGTCAAGGGCCTTCTGGTATAAACGACGACAAGCAAGGAAGGACAAGGGTTGGCTTTAGCTGAAGTTTCCATTGTAAACTCTCGGTGAGCAGTTTCGCCGTCACAGTGGTTTGTTTTGCGCCGAAAAAAGGCAACGTTTATTGTAACAAGACCAACATTTTCCATTAGTGATGTTACAGTGGAGAGAATATTGAACAGCAACGCAACCGGAATTCAAGGGAATAATCTTTTGGAATCTAGTTGCCACGTACGCTGTGGATGGAAAGAAAAATTCACTTTGATAGTTCCGCGATACAGTGTACTCCAGTTCAAAAGAGCACATTGAGTTTGTTAGTTGTGGTTAAAACGTAGCTGTGTACATTCAAAATGTGCCAGCAGTCTAGGTACAATTGTCGCAGCAGCCACAGGTGACTTCATCACAATTGACAGTCAAGAGAAAGTCAGAAAAATTCGCTTTACAATGTACTCCAGTTCAACAGAGTACATTGAGTTTGTTTGTTGTTGTTCACACGTAGCTGTGTACATTCACAATTTGCCAGCAGTCTAGGTACAATTGTCGCAGCAGCCACAGGTGACTTCATCACAATCGACAGTCAAGAAATTTAGACCTCCGGTGGTCTTCAATGAACAGAGCGCATCCGATATGGTTCCAGACAAAGCATTGTCACTCAATTCGAGTCTCACTACAATGGAACAAATCGTGGGTCAGATGTGACTCCACAGAGTGTTTTATTTCAAAACAATACTCACTTAAGTTCGTCAAATTTGCCAGGCGAGCAGATACGCTCCCCACCAGCATGTTCTCCGACAAGTACAAGTACCTCAAGGTTTCAAGACTATAAAGGTCCTCTGGGATAGTACTATTCAGGCTGTTCTGCCTTAAATCCAATGTTTCTGTAGGCAAAGTTTTGCCAACGAACTCAGTCCGTCAGGCTCTGTCAATCGCAACTTCAAACATACCATAACATCGACTACTTACGCAACACCCTCAAACCTGAGAGACCTTCGGGAATCGGTCCCATCAAATTGTTGTTTTGGAGATTCAATAGCGTCAATGCATCAGAAGTTGGCGATTCCGGCAACTGTGACAATTGGTTGTCGTTGAGTCGGATTTGAACGAGGTTTGGATTATTGCTGATGAGAGAACTTGGCAAAGACCCCGTCAGCATATTGTTACCCAAGACAATCGCTTCCAGCGTAGTCAAGCTCGACCACGAATCAGGGATGGATCCACCAATCGTGTTTCCAGAAATTGTGATCCGCGTCAAACTTGACAACAGTGACACTTCAAAAGGCATCGTGCCTCCGACATTGTTACCATTCACAGAACCAGTAGGTTCTAAATAGAGGCAAAACAGGTTAATAGTAGAAATCATAGTCAACCATACATATTGCATCCCCAATTCTACTCACCGAAAAATATGCGTGTCACTTCCTTTGTATTGGCGGCACAAGTGATTGCCAACCAATTGCATTCATCCTCCGCCAGCAACCATTCTTCTCCGGGGTCACAACTGGTACCGTCCCTACTACAACGGACCCAATCGTCTCCGTTTGTTGCAAAATAAAATGTCGCCAGAGCATAGCGGCTGATCATCCGAGGATCCGTTCCAGAAAGGCTTTCGGGATTGCCATCGCCTGTCGCCCATAACAGTGCTTGATACTGGGGGGTTGAAAAATCACTAAAAGCTTGATCGTACATCTCTGAATCCGGGTAGCGACCTTCCAGTTCTGCCAATAGCTCCAACACGGCGGATGGTGTCGGTGCCGATGACGGAGCTTGTGTTGGAGATTCAGAATCTACTACAACTTCCCCAATAGGTTCGTCATCTGGGGCCAAAGTGAGAACCGTGACGATGATGGCTATGATGAGAATGCAAAAGACTATGACTCCCAACCAAAGAAATCTTCGCTTTCTATTTTCTTCCTCCTCTTCCAGTTCCTCTTGGGTGACAATATCCAAAGCTGCCACGGCCGTGCCATGTTCTTGGCCGGGAACAAATGCCTATACACCAGAAAAAGACGCGGTGTGAAAGATGCTGTTGATTTATGACAAAAGCATGTATAATGCAGAAAAGCAACCTACCTCAATCTGCTCTGCAAGAAAGTTATCGTCACTTTCTCCTGGTTGTTGTGCATCCAGTGACCGTGGCAATTCGTCATTTTCTTCTGTGACAGGCACAGATTCCAGCGTGCGCTGTTGTTGCTGTTGTTGATGCTGGAATGGAGTTACTTCTTCGGGTGCCACACTTGCGCTTGCTGCCTCACTACTAGCCATAATTTCTTGAATCCGTTGTTGCTTTTCTTGTGGCGACAAGGTCGTATCTCGCATGACGGCTTGCATCATGGCCTGACGGGAGGTGCTAGGAGCAGGATCCTCCTCGGCAGCCGAAGAGGAAGACGATTGCAGCCTCCGTGCCGAGTCCCGTTGAATCTTTCGTGCGGCAGGGTCCGACGAGGCAGGTGCTGGTGATGCGGCCGCAGCGGCCATGGAATCAGAAGCGGCTATTGCATTGACGGAACCAGAAGTAGCAGCATTCACAGAACTGGCCGCAAGGGCAGCAGCACCTGCCGCCGCCAGACCAGTATTGCTCGCTGCTTGGAGGGATCGAATTGGTTCTTGTTGAATTCCGCGGGCCGTCCCAGAAGAAGCATCAGTGGATTGTCCAGCAGCTGCAACGCCAACCCCAACACCCCCGGCCATGATTTGCTGAATGCGCGTTTTCTTTTCTTGTGGAGTCAGGGATTTGTCCTGCATGACCGCTTTCATCATTTCTTGTTTGGAAGTAGTTGGAGCAGGAGATTCGGCAGTTGGCTTGCTCTCATCACCATCAGTCGATCCATGAGACGAAAAGGACTTCGAATCTGGGGAGGGAGTCGGTTCATTCAGAGGTGGCGCCCCGACGGGTGAATCTTTTGCAGATGCCCGCATTTGCTTCCGGGCCGATCCATCGACGGGAGAGGTCATTGGCGATGCGCCAACCTTCGAAGCCCGGCCTCGTCCATGGTTTGAATTTCGCAATGATTCACGCTGTTGCTTTCTCGCAGACGGATCGACTGGGGATGTCATGGGCGAAGCTCCCACCACCGAAGCACGAGCAGTGCTTTGGGGAGTTTTGGGTGATTTTGATGCTTGATCCTGTCCATGTTGGCTTCTATCCAGATTTCGCAGCGATTCTCGATTCAATTTCCGAGCGGCTGGATCCACAGTCCCCTGAACTGCCGACGCTCCTACAGCCGCCGGACGAGGTGAATTGGGGGTATCCTCCGCTGCCTTGGAGGCTTCCGTTTCGGCTTTGGGAGCACGTTTGGCGGCTGCCATGATTTCTTGAATCCGCTTTTGTTTTTCTTGTGGTGTCAGGGATTTGTCCTGCATGACGGCCTTCATCTTTTCTTGATTGGAAGTAATTGGAGCAGGTGTTTCGGCAGCTGGCTTGCTCTCATCATCCATCGATCCATGAGACGAGGAGGACTTCAAATCTAGGGAGGGTGCCTTTTCTGCGAGGGGTGGCGCCCCCACGGGTGAATTTTTTTCTGATGCCCTCATTTGCTTCCGAGCCGATGCATCGACTGGAGAAGTCATGGGTGATGCGCCAACCTTCGAAGCCCGGCCTGGTCCGTGGTTGGAATTTCGCAATGATTCGCGCTTTTGTTTTCTAGCAGATGCATCGACTGGGGATGTCATCGACACAGCTCCCACCGCCGAAGCACGAGCAGAGTTTTGAGATGCTTGTTCCTGTCGATGTTGGCTCCCATCCAGATTTCGCATCGATTCTCGATTTAACTTTCGAGTCGCTGGATCTGTAGTTCCCTGAACTGCCGACGCTCCCACAGCCGCCGGAGGTGATGATTTGGGGATATCCTCCGCTGCTTTAGAGGCTTCAGTGTCGGCTTTCTGAGCAGCTTTGGAGGCTGCCATGATTTCCTGAATCCGCTTCTGTTTCTCTTGCGTTGTCAAGGACTTGTCTTGCATGACCTCTTTCATAAGCACCTGTTTGGAAGTGGCTGGTGGAGGGTCATTAGATGGTGGAGGGAGCGCAGAATTATTGGCATCTCCGGCCGAAGGCTTGGCGCCTCCAGCCATAAACTCTTGAATTTTCTTCTGCCGCTCTTGAGGTGTGAGCGAGGAATCCCTCATGATGGCCTGAATGGCTTGCCTCTTGGAGACTTGCGCATCATCTTCTTCCGCAATATCCATGATGAAATTCACTAACAATGAACTTTGATCGCAAGGAGTTCAATTTCAACAACAGATGTCGTCTCATGAAAGGATGATGATAGTTGCCATTATGAACAGCATGCCAAAGTCATGATTCTTTTTTTCATCAATACTGCGTGCAGCATCTAAAGGACGCGCTCGATTATTTAGAGGTTTGGCATTCCGCGGACAAATAAACGGCTTTGTAACGTCCAAAACGGCAAGCCAGTCTCCAGATCCCAACGCGTATTCCAGACAGCCAACACCAGTTTCGTCTAGAGGAAATGACAGAGACAAAAGACATGGCGGAACATGCCATGAAAGAGTTGCACGACTAGAGGACCATGGATCGACAGAATCGGTTTAGAATTTTATTAAAGGCGCAGCGATGCTCTATTCCTTTGAACATGGCCAAGAATGATGGAGGCAATGGTATTGGAGACAGGGAAGGGTTGTGACGTCATCATCTCATGTCGAAGCAACAAACTGGACTGACAATGGGGGAGTCTATCTGAAGAACTTCTCTCTGAGTCTCTCTTTCTATCTGAGAATATGTTATGTATGCATATGAATATATTGTGCCACGAAGCACACTTTGAACAGAAAAAAAAGGCCCAACATGTGAAAGGCTGGCCAACGTCAGATCGAGATTGGCAACTTGCACATGGAACACGAGTATTTGTCACAGTTTCGGTTCCATTGCACATTCCAACGGATTTTACTGTTTGGGGAAAAGAAAGACTCGAGTTTTCCAGTGAAACCCATTATGGTACAAGTGTAAATATCGATGGGACTTATCTTGTTGGCTTTGGCAATACAAAAGGTCTCATTTCATTCGGAGACAAATTTTTACCGCGCCAAAATGACTCTCTTATCTTTCAACAAACTACTCCTCCTCATGGCATTCCATGTGCCGAACTTGGTCGTGGATGCGGCTCCCTGTTTTCTGTGCCAAGATCACAAGCAAATGCCCCGTCGCAAGGATTGTATTTTGGACCCTGACACTGGACTCACGTGTTTCCATTTATACACAGAATTGCTCTTTAGCGACAACTGGGGCGAATGTGTGAAAAATCGAACAGCCTACCAAGATGCCTGCTGTGGAGACGATACCGAGAGCATCTGCTATACGGGTCCAACTGCAGCTCCAGTGTACCATGGAGAAACTGGTGATGAACCGACCTGCAAGATATGCGGCACCGATGTAAGTACTTACCATACAGAAGGGGAATACACTTCTTTGAACAAGAAACATTCCTCATTCAATTGTTTTCCCAACTTAAGGAATATCCAGGCAAACCAGAGCACGTTTTCTCTACCCGATATGTGGGAACCTATAGTTGTGGGGAGTATTACGACCGTGGTCTACATGGCCTCATTCCAGGCTATCTTTGTGGACCATTGCAAGACTACGCTTCCGAAGCTTGTGGGTGTGGCGAGCACAATCCAGAGTGCGTTGAAGATCCTGCCAAATGTTACGATTACTCCCCCCCCAATAAGCCAAATATCGATGCCATCCACGACAGTGTGAATGGCACAGTATCCAACAAGGGGCTCGGAGTGGTGGTAGCCTGCTGTGTTAGCGTTGGTCTTGCCGTCGGTTTGGTCTTCTACATGGAACGACGACGTCGTTCCAGGGCGGCTGACATCGTTCCTGTGCGTGCCGAAGATCCGGACATGCTCGACCAGTCGCAAAAGCCAATCGTCTAGAAGAGTTCAAATGGGAACTACTACTACTCGATCTGCTACATGAAAAAGTGAATCGGCAAGACGAAAGTAGAGTAAACTGTGTAAAGAAAACATTCGAGTACTATTTCATGGCTCTGCATTCAAAACTCCAAAAGGGTCGAGCATGAAGGGGACTCTTTCTATCCAATTCCCCTCCCCTATTTCAAAGAAGAGAAGAACGGCAGTTTTGTAACTTCAGAAGCATTTAATATTGCTCAAGCAACCTTGTAACATTCGGAATGAAAGAAAAAGGTTCGAAATGCAGCATCAATAATAAAATCAGTCTCGATCATTGCTTGAAAGGATAGATTCTTTTTGTGATGGACAAAATGAGACTGTTGGCGAAACCTTCCGCTCTCGTTTGGATCCTCTCCACACTCTCCGCGATCAATGAATCGGTTTCGGCCTTCGACGTGGGTGATATCATTTGCGTGGAAGGATACATCATGGATCATTATTGCATTGCAAACGAAAATATGATTGATACTGGAAAACGGACACTAAAAGAACCATTTGCGCATACAGTCCATTGTCTTGGTAAGCCAGCAATGTCAGTTGCAAAGCGAGAATGCTGATGCCTATCGACCATTCTAACATATCGTCTACCATTCCTGTTCTACTAGTCGACGTGCCAGTATGCTACAACTCTGCCTTTGAAGTGTTGACTGATCCAAGTTCGGAAGGCAGTTTGTACACCCGTGGATTCCGGTTGACCGACGATTCCAAAGAGTCAATGCTTTCGGTTGCGCGCAGCGTCGGCAGTTGTGGGACTTGTGTCAATGGATATACAAGTAGTATGCTGGCGACTGGCTTTCGAGCGGTCATGACAGCGACTGTACTAGACTTGGAACCAAATCCGGCCGAGGATGCTCCTCCTTTGATTGCCATTGACCAAGTGAAACCTTCCAACAATCTTGGAGTCGACCCTTGTCAGAAGGAATTTGGTATGAGACAGGTAGGAGTATCCGAAACTCCTTTTCCGACTGCAAGTGCAGAACCCAGCAGTACACCAACGATGTCGATCATGCCATCCCTAACCCTATCTCCCACCACTTTAACCCCAAGCGTTCAGCCAACATTGGTTTCAGATTCAGTGACAACGACAAACAGTCCTTCCAAGACTAATACAACTCCTGGAGGAGAAACGTCCGATGCGTCTACTGCCATTGTTTGGATTCAATGTTGCATCGTTGCCTGTTTGTCACTTTTTCCATTGGTCTGCCAGGAAATACTCTAATGTGGCTAGATATAACATTTTCTCTTGTCATCGCTAGTTTCCACACTATCTTTTTTTCCTTTTCATTTTTTATTGTCTCGAGGTAGATGCACGATTAGTGAGCTCTCATGTCCCCTGAAATTTCTTCCAGATGCCATGCACATACATATATAGTGCCCTGAAATGGCTTCATGTACAGTTGTAGATATATCATTTCTTGTAGGGCCAGTATTTAGTCGGATGCTGAATTAAAGATTGGTTCCTCTATATAGACCAATGTAACGGAATGGGTGTTTCTATATACATCACCAAAAGCCGTTGAATACTGTAGTTAAAAAATTCCTAGGATCAATCTACCCGAGTATTTGCGGGACATAAATACCGGCGTTACTACTGTTTCTTCACTGTATGGGCGGACATAAATGTCTTTATAGGGTGTTGTGGACGCTCTGACCGAGCATAATTGCTTTTTCTCGTCAGGTTGCTGATAGAACACTGTGTTCTGTAACCATGAAGTACACAACTGTCGCCCAACTCTGCTTGCCATGCCTGGTTACTGCCAAGCTAGGAGAATATCGATTGGTAGATTCTCGATATCGACAGGCGGCCAGTCCAGAACCCCCAATCGTCAAAGTGGGCGGCAACCCACCCACCCCACTTGGGCGCTGTGAAGGAGACTGTGACGGCGACGGCGAATGCGATTCGGGTCTAAAATGCTTTGCAAGGTCTGAGCCATTCAGACCAGTTCCAGGATGCTCTGGAGGTACGGAGGATGCCTCGCGCTTCGATTATTGTGTTCGAAACAGCGATGACTTCCCTGATTTAAGTCAGGTGGGTGCCAATCCAAGCGCTCCTCTTGAACGCTGTGAGGGCGACTGCGACAGCGACAGTGACTGCGCCAGCAGTGACTTGTTTTGCTTTACAAGAAGTGATCCTGGCATCTTTGTCCCTGGATGCAGTGGAGGAGAATCTGATACTTCCAAGTTCGACTATTGCATCCGTCGTGTCGATGTGCCACCGGGTGTGGCTCCAGGAACACCCGATCCAACCCCAGATCCATCGCCCGATCCAACCCCGGATCCAAGTCCTGCTCCAGTTTCATCTCCAACAGGACCTTCTCTAGACGAAATCCCTATCGTCAAAGTGGGCGGCAACCCACCCACCCCACTTGGGCGCTGTGAAGGAGACTGTGACGGCGACGGTGAATGCGATTCTGGTCTAAAATGCTTTGCAAGGTCTGAGCCATTCAGACCAGTTCCAGGATGCTCTGGAGGTGCGGAGGATGCCTCGCGCTTCGATTACTGTGTTCGAAACAGCGATAATTTCCCTGAATTGACCAAAGTGGGTGCCAATCCAAGCGCTCCTCTTGAACGCTGTGAGGGGGACTGCGACAGCGACAGTGACTGCGCTAGCAGTGACTTGTTTTGCTTTATACGAAGGGATCCTGACGTCTTTGTCCCTGGATGCCGTGGAGGAGAATCCGATGATTCCCTGTTCGACTATTGCATCCGTCGTGTCGATGCGCCACCGAGTGTGGCTCCATCCCCCAATCCAACTCTTGCGCCAGTTTCAGCCCCGACAGGACCCAGCCCAACACCCCCTCCAACTCCCGCCCCAGTTTCTAGTGGTGACCTACCTTTGAGGGCTACATATGATTTCCCGCTCGGTCGTTGTGAAGGTACACCTGCTTTGTCACAGAGCCACCAGTATTCTCAACTGTAGAATGAATGCTAACATGGTATATTTTTTCATAGGTGACTGCGACGATGACCCTGACTGCGAAGATGGCTTGTATTGTTTTCAGCGAGGCGCCAATGAGCCAGTTCCCGGTTGCTCGGGTGGGTCCAGTGATCGTAGCCGGACGGACTACTGCATTCCAGAGAACAATCCCGTTCCAACCCCTCCCCCAACTCCCTCTCCAGTGCCAGCACCAACTTCGCCTAGTCAACCTGGTGTCCTACCATTGAGCTACAGCACAAATTTCCCGCTGGGTCGTTGTGTGGGTAAGACCAATTGTCACAGGCCAAACAGCAGCATGCTCAACTGTATTGAATCAATTCTAACATGCTATTACAGGTGACTGTGACAGAGATGGTGACTGTGAGAGCGGCTTGTATTGTTTTCAGCGCGACTCTGGTGATTCAGTTCCCGGTTGCTCGGGTGGTTCCAGCGATCATAGCAGGACGGACTACTGCATTCCAGCGGGCGGGGGCAGTTCAAACCCACCATTGAGATACAGCGAGCATTTTCCGCTCGGGCTATGTGTAGGTATGTATATGTCTCGCCATATCATCAGGACTTGGCTCTAGAATCAATGCTAACATGCTATCAAAGGTGACTGTGACAGAGACGGTGACTGTGAGAGTGGCTTGTATTGTTTCCAGCGTGACGAGTATGAGTCAGTTCCTGGATGTTCGGGTGGGTCTAGTGACAGCAGCAAGGTTGATTATTGTATTCCACGAAGCCGTTCATCAAGGCAACCATTGCGTTATAGCGAGCATTTCCCCCTCGGTCTTTGTGAAGGTAAGTGCTCAAATCAGAGGACCTTGCGTATTGCACTAAGAGTCAACACTAATATGGAATGACAGGTGACTGCGATGACGACCATGACTGCGAAAGCGGCTTGAGATGCTTCCAGCGCGGAGCTCATGAATCAGTTCCAGGGTGCTCGGGTGGCTCGAGCGATGCTAGCCGAACTGACTATTGCATCTACAATTAATGGTACATAGGAATCGTGTAGAGCAGCGGAGGATTTCACCGATGAATTCATCTACCATAAGTTTCGTGCTTTTTCGGAGACAGTCACCATAAGACTCCTATAGTCTCTTTGTAGGAGCTCTATTTATTCAAGAATGGATCCTCTATAAAACCTTATGATTTTTGAGATGGACTCATTCCAGTCTTTTTGTGTGATGTGTTAGCGTTGTTGGTTTTGCCATCGGTTTGGTCTTCTAAACAATGAACTGACAACTGGACGTGCGGGACCCATCCCAAGCAATAATCGTCTAGCAGAGAGTTCAAATGTACACTATACTACTCCATCTGCCGCATCGAAAAGCGAATCGGCAAGACCGAAAGCGGAGTAAACTGTGTAAGCAAACTGCTGCAATGGCTTTTCTAAGGGGACTCTTTCTAGCCAAATCCCCTTCCCTATATTACTGTGCAACAAAATAAAGAGATATAGTAAGAATCTTCTCGGCAACAGTTTCTCAACTTCAGAAGTATAGAATATTGCTCAAGCAACCTTGTAGCTTTCGCAATGAAAGGAGCAGATTCGAAATGCAGCATCGAACGTGAAATCAGCCTCGATCATTGAAAGGATAGATTCTTCTTGTGATGGGCAAAATGAGACTATTGGCGAAACCTCCAGCTCTTGTTTGGATCCTCTCCACCCTATCCGCCATCAACGGGTAAGTTTCGGCCTTTAAAGTTGGTGATACCATTTGCGTGGAAGGATGCACCAGGATCATCATGGATACTGGAAAATGAACACTTAACAGAACCACTTGCGCACATAGTCCACTGTCTTGGAAAGAAGCCCTGTCAGTTGCCGGTGAAACAGCTGGTGCCTACCAGCCACTCTAACACAGCCGAGGATGCTCCTCCTTTGATTGCCACTGACCAAGTGAACCCTTCCAACCATCCCCCTGACAGAGTGAATTTGGTGTGAGACGGGTTGGATCATCCGAAACTCCCTTTGCGGGGAAACAACATCACCCTTCGACTACAAGTGTAGCACCCGGCATTACACCAAGGATGTCGGTCATGCCATCCCAAACCCCTTCTCCTACCACCACGTCAACCCCAAGGTTTCAGATTCAGTGACGACGACGAACAGTCCTTCCAAGACTAAAACAATCCTGGAGGAGAAATGTCGGATGCGTCTACTGCCATCGATTGGATTCAATGTTGTATCGTTGCCATTGGTCTGCCAGGGAATACTCCGATGTGTCTAGATATATCGTTTTTCTCTTGTTATCATTGCGTCTCAGACTTGAGGGATTTCTGGCATTTCGTCGACCCGACTTCGACGAATTCTGGCATGGTGGCCAACAAGACTGAAATTTCTGGTACATTTTCGACGATAGAAGTCTTTCTGAGGCATGATTGATCGAACAGTGAGCTCGTGTCACCTCAAATTTCCACTTATAAAGTATGCTGAAAGGGCATGTAAAGGGCTTATGTACAGTTGTAGATGTACCAAATTCTTATGGGGCCAATATCCTATCAGATGCTGAATTGTAGGAGATTGGTTTGTCTAAATACCCTAGTCAACGGAATGTTTGTTTCTATATGTATCTCCAGGCAACGACAACGCAAAAACGTTGAATAGTTAAAAAAAATATAGATGGTGGATCTACCAGAGAAATCGGCGTGGTTGGATATTAAAATTGTACCTCTATAAGTGGGAAGTTATGACTCTTTCTTCAGTGTATTATAATAGTGCTAGCTGGCCAAAAAAGAGAGTGTGGAAAGATCAAACAATTGCGTTTCCCCACAGATTGTTGAAAGAACATTGTGTTCTGCAACCATGAAGTACACGACTATCGTCCAACTCTTTTTTCCATGCCTGGTAACTGCCAAGCTAGGAGAATATCGATTGGTAGATTCTCGATATCGCCAATCGGCCAGTCAAGAACCCCCAATCGTCAAAGTGGGTGAGGAGCCAGCCACCCCGCTGGGGCGCTGTGAAGGAGACTGCGACAGTGACAGTGACTGCGGTTCGGGTCTAAAATGCTACCAACGAACCGAGAATTTCAAAGCCGTTCCAGGATGCTCTGGAGGTGCGCAGGATTCCTCGTTCTTCGATTACTGTGTTCGAAACAGCGATAATTTCCCTGTAATAAAGAAAGTTGGTGCGAATCCAGGCGTTCCGCTTGAACGCTGCGAGGGTGACTGCGACAGCGACAGTGAATGTGCCAGCAGTGACTTGTTTTGCTTTCCAAGAAATGATGACGTCGTTGTCCCTGGATGCCGTGGAGGACAATCCGATGATTCCAAGTTCGACTATTGCGTCCGTCGTGTCGATGCGGCACCGGGTGTGGCTCCCACAGTTCCCACTGCAGACCCATCACCAGATCCAACACCCCCTCCAACTCCCGATCCAACTCCCCCTCCAACTCCACCGCCTGCCTCGACTCCAACACCCCCTCCAACTCCACCGCCAGCCTCAGCTCCAACACCCCCTCCAACCCCAGCCCCAGTTTCAAATGGTGACTTACAATTGAGAATTACTTATGATTTCCCGCTTGGTCGTTGTGAAGGTACGCGTATTGGCTTAGGAACTACTAGTTATCTCAACTGCAGAATCATTACTAACATGCTGTACAGGTGATTGCGACGACGACCCGGACTGCGAAGATGGCTTGATTTGTTTCCAGCGCGGCGCCAATGATCCAGTTCCCGGTTGCTCGGGTGGATCCAGTGATAGTAGCCGGACAGACTACTGCATTCCAGAGAACAATCCCGTCCCAACCCCTCCTCCAACTCCCGCCCCAGTTTCTAGTGGTATCCTACCGTTGAGGGCTACCTATGATTTCCCGCTCGGTCGTTGTGAAGGTACGTCTGCGTTGTCACAGAGCCACTTGTATTCTCAACCGTAGAATGAATGCTAACATGGTATATTTTTTCAAAGGTGACTGCGACGACGATCCGGACTGCGAAGATGGCTTGATTTGTTTCCAGCGCGGCGCCAATGATCCAGTTCCCGGTTGCTCGGGTGGATCCAGTGATCGTAGCCGGACAGACTACTGCATTCCAGAGAACAATCCAGTTCCAACCCCTCCTCCGACTCCAGCCCCAGTGCCAGCTCCAACTTCGCCTAGTCAACCTGGTGTCCTACCATTGAGGTACAGCACGCATTTCCCCCTGGGTCGTTGTGTGGGTAAGTCCAAATTGTTTACATACCCAACAGGAAGATACCCAAACAACTGTATTGAATCAATTCTAACATGCTATTACAGGTGACTGTGACAGAGACGGTGACTGTCAGAGTGGCTTGTATTGTTTTCAGCGTGACGCGTATGAGTCAGTTCCTGGATGTTCGGGTGGATCTAGCGATCGTAGCAAGGTTGATTATTGTATTCCAAGGAACAGTGCTCCAACTCCAGCGCCGGCACCAACGCCAACTTCATCTCGTCCACCATTGTTGATTACCCAATCATTCCCACTTAGTCTTTGTGAAGGTAAGTGATGTACATTTATCAGAGGAATATGAATACTACCTTATGGAATCAACACTAATTTGGAATAACAGGTGACTGCGACAGAGACGCTGACTGCCAATCCGGCTTGAAATGCTTCCAACGCAACGCCGGGGAGTCAGTTCCAGGGTGCTCGGGTGGTTCTCGCGATAACAGCAGGACGGACTATTGCATCCCCAGATAGAAAATGACAAGGATATGATTGTCCTTTCGCATTGTGTTTTTGTACAAGTTTCATGCTTGTCTGGAAAGAAGTCATCATAAGAACATCTCGACTGTAGCATAAGATTGAAAGTATCGCTATTAATCGTCAAAAATCCCAATTTGAACCAGCAACATAGTATCACCATGCTATCCAATACATGGCTTTCATTGATAGCATTCGCATTTGATCTGAATAGAGAAGCCCAAAAGTTCAAAAATTTGAAGAAGCCAGCTCCAGTTCCCCCTAGCTAAAGAGATTCGAGTGCAACTCAAGGCGCAATCGTTCGAAATCGAGACTGACCAGCGAAAGGTATACCTTTTGCACCAGGTTATCACCCTTCCGTGCCACTGTACTTCTTATAGCTTAATTGTTTCGATCGTAGTCTCGCATTCAACCTTCAATGCTTCCTTTTCATGTTTAGTCCTATATATTGACCAGTTGCCACCAGGCCAGACCATCTATTTCACATGCCTCTTATTGTCCCGCACAAAACATCATGCCTCGGTTCACCGCCCTACATTCCACAATGGAATCGTTCGAAATAATAGACATGGACCAACCAAGACCTGATCGTACAAACCTTGGGGATCAGTCCTGCCCACCCTGTTTTAGGATTTGAAACTCTGGTGCGAATCCATCTACAGAGGTATAGTGCTTTCGGTTTGCTCGCTTTTGTCGGGAGCTGTCAGACAAATGCGAAAATGAGCATATGAGTAGTATGCTGGCCAGAGGCGTTCGAGCGGACGTTGACAGCGACTACTGTACTAGACTTGGGAACCAAAGCCAGGTCGAGGATGCTCGTCCTCGTTTGATTGTCAATTCATTGTCGGATGAACCCTCATTCCCATAAACATTTTGGAATGGATCCTTGCCAGAGTGAATTCGATGATGTGCAGGTTGGAGGAATAACTGAAACTCTCTTGGTTAATACAACAAGTTAACAACCGAGAGAGCATAGTGCGCTTCAACGAAAGTCAGGGGTGTCGTTATGCACCGAGTCCCCAAAACATCAACCGCACGCGTTATAATACGCCATCAACGGTGCCACTGAAGGCGAACAGTCCCTCCAATGTTGATACAAATCGTTCAGGAGAATCCTCGGATGTGTCTACAGCAGCCATCGTTTGGGGTCCATATTGTGACGTTGCTGCTGTCTTCGTGTTGGCCATTTTGGCATTGGTTTGAATCCCATTCACGGCGGGCTATTATTGGATTGGGTTCAACGTCATGTCCGTTCATACACTTCTCTCGAAAAAAAATGGTTTCTCCAAAGTTGGCTTTTTCGCGACTACACGTGCGGGATCCTCATACATCAATAAATCTCACATAATTGTGAGAGTCTCTGGTCATGTAACCTCTCAGATGTGTTAATTACTTTATGTCTGGTGTCATCTTGTAGTCTTGAATGGTACCGCATCTGTGATCCCAACCGCAACAATAGATAGAAAAATTTTGTTTAACTACAGTCTTCAACGGCTTTGCGTTGTCGTTGATGCTAGATTATATAGAGACAACATTGTCAGCACACATGAAAGAGTCCACGCTTCCGACAGTCCTAGTTTCTGGTTGGACAAGATCAAGTGTCGAAGCTTGTGCAGAGACCTGTTGTTGTTATGCTTGTAGACTGATTGTGTTCTGTAACCATGAAGTACACAACTCATATCGTCCAACTCTTCTTGCCATGTCTGGTTACTGCCAAGCTAGGAGAATACCGATTGGTAGAATCTCGATATCGCCAGGCGGCCAGTCCAGAAATCCCGATCGTCAAAGTGGCCCAAGACCCAACCAACCGACTTGGCCGCTGCGAGGGCGACTGTGACAGCGATAGCGATTGCCAGACTGGTCTGGTATGCTTCCAAAGGACCGAAAACTTCCTTCCCGTTCCAGGATGCTCTGGAGGTGCGCAGGATAGCTCGTTTTTCGATTACTGTATTCCACGCGGCGATCGATTCCCAATTGTAGAGCGGGTCGCCGCCAATCCAACTGTTCTGCTTGAACGCTGCCAGGGTGACTGCGACAGTGACAGTGAATGCGCCGACGACTTGTTTTGCTTTGTCATAAGTCAAGACACAACAAAAGTCCCTGGATGCAAAGGTGGGGAGTCGGATTTCACCCTGTTCGACTATTGCGTCCGTCGGGTAGATTTGGCGCCGGGTGTGGCTCCAACACCAAACCCAACTCCCCCTCCAACACCCCCTCCAACTCCCCCGCAGCCCAGTCCAGTCTCATCTCCCACGCCACCCAATCCAACTCCAACTCCACCTAGCCCAACTCCGCCTAGTCAACCTGGTGATCTACCATTGAGTTACAGCACTCATTTCCCGCTCGGTCGTTGTGTGGGTAAGTTTATTCTTACTTATCGTCACAGACCCAACAGTATTCTCAACTATATGTGTATATAATCAATACTAACATGCGCTGCTGTCACAGGTGATTGCGACGATGACCATGACTGTCAGAGTGGCTTGTATTGTTTCCAGCGTGACGGCGGTGAGTCCGTTCCTGGTTGCTCCGGTGGATCCAGTGACCATAGCAGGACGGACTACTGCGTTTCATCGGGCGGGGGCGGGGGTGGTTCGGACCCACCATTGATATACAGTACGAATTTTCCGCTCGGACTTTGTGTCGGTAAGTTTATTCTTGTTTCGTATCATCAAGACTTCTTATTTTATATATTTAAAGAATCAGCACTCACACGGAGCCACACAGGGGACTGTGATAGCGACCATGACTGTCAGAGTGGCTTGTATTGTTTCCAGCGAGACAGGTATGAGTCAGTTCCTGGATGTTCTGGTGGATCAAGTGATCGAAGCAAGGTTGATTATTGTATTCCACGAAGCGGTTCATCCAGGCAGCCATTGCGTTATAGCGAGCATTTCCCGCTCGGTCTTTGCGAAGGTAAGTGTGTTCAAATCAGAGGACCTTGCATATTGCATTAAGAGTCAACACTAATATGCAATGACAGGTGACTGCGATGACGACCATGACTGCGAAAGGGGTTTGAGATGCTTCCAACGCGACGGCTATGAGTCAGTTCCAGGGTGCTCAGGTGGTTCGAGCGATGGTAGCCGAACTGATTATTGTATCCGTGATTAATGGCATCGGGGAGATACTGTAGTACAGAGGAAAGGAGACGAGTTTCCGTCTTGCTTATTTATTGTTCATAACTTATATCACTTTCATAATTTCCGGGAGACATTCACCATATGAGTAACTATCACGATTCATTCTCAGTCTTCCCAGGATGAACATTGGTTTCCATTTTTTCATTCGACTTCTTTCATTGATAGACCTTCAAGTTCGAAGTATTCGTAGGTGAGGCAAAGAATAGAAGAAACAGTTGGAGAAGCGAGAACCAGTCCCTCAACATGTGGTGTCATGGCTACAAAAGATGGCACTGATAGACCAAATGATTCTTCTGCACCAGTCCACTCATATTGCTAAGCCACTTCTCTTCTGTTCGCATACGTAAAGCTTGCATTCGATCTGCAATTTCTCCAGTCATGCCTTATGGTATAGGATGGTAAGTCGAGAGAAGGTGCCGTCTGCCACAAGATAGTGGATAAAGATGATGTTTCGTTTCACCGCTTCCATAACGCCATCCTGTCAATTCCCCTATCCTCGCTATGACTAGATTTCTCGAACAATGGGGTTGTACGATCCCTCCTGGATCGCAACAAAACACACCTCGATCGATGGAGCATGCTTCGGTTGGCGGACATATGCTTCTGAAACAGGTATGAAAAAGGGCCGAACATGACAAAGTTCCCCTCCGCGCTTTGGACAAGATTTGGAAGATGTAGTATAACCCTTCTTACGAATATCACGTCAACCCAAGGCAGTACGCCAACGGAGCTCCTGACGGCGATCAGTCCCTCCATTGCAGGTTCATTTCTTCAAGTGGAGAACCCTCTGATGCGTCTTCAACTGCCATCGTTTGGATCCATTCTAGTATTGTCGCCTCTGCCCGTAAAACCCAGTTTCAAATCATTTCATCCTAATTCGTCTAAAAAATGGTCCTCTATTCTATTTCTCTTGACTCGTGAGGTGCGAATGAACGATCCAGTGGTGATGTTGAGTCTGTGCTGTAGCATTTTTTTTTGGAAGAATATAAAACACATCCGATGAACTTGTTTAGTACTTTTCGTCATTATGTGTGTGTGGTGAACAATCTAAGAGTTGACACGTGTAGGAAGTCCGTTGGGTATTGTGCTCAAGAGACAACCACCCACACAGAAACTGCTTGGGAAGAAGAATGCCACCTTCTTTGCAAATTGCATGTACATGAAACTGTACTCGTATTTTCTTTTGAAAAGACTGCAGTGACGTTTTTACTTATGGGGTTGGACTGATGAGACCATCACCCACAGAATACTGCTTGGGATGGATTGATACGATGTCGAATATGAGAAGCCATGATCCACGTGTTGTCACGCGGAGAAGTCAAGATGAGAAGCAAACTTTTGGTGCAAAATATGTTTGGCGAGAGGATGTCAATAAAAAGTGTGATCTATGTGTTTAGACTCACACTCTAAAGTATTTAGTTCGTACGATTCAGTTTTTTCAACAACGGAATCTCAAATGAGCTGTAAATAGCATTGCAAACGGCGAAACACATTCATGACACGTGCATTGTCGCCGACCACTAGATATTTTTGGTGATCACTGCCATCAATCTCACGTATCTTTCTCTTCATAAGAAAATTTGATACCTTGTTTTTTGGAGTCTCCTTTCAAACAGCGCGGATCAAGAATCTTTACAAAACTCATAAAATCGCAGATTTGTCTATTGAACGATGAAGTATACAAG